>SKCR01036611.1:0-74178 GCA_019454045.1 Zanthoxylum bungeanum
TTTTTCAGTATTTTCCATTAATACTATTGTATCATATTATTTTACATAGCAAAAAATTATTGCTCTATCATTAATCACGGTTACTTTTTTCATCCCAAATATTTTCTAATTATTTTGTTTCTTTACAACATTAAAACTTTCATGTTAGAGCAATTCCAACGGTATCTAATATTCGTTGTAAATTTTACACCAAATTTACATCCATCTTCAACCCAAATTTAATTTTAAAAGTTTATTACAACACCAAAAAAAAAAAAAAATTAGTACAGTATCATGCCAATTTTAGTACGACAATATTCAGATGCACCATTTTGACACATGCGATGTAACTATGAGTCAAAATTCCAATAAATATTAAATTTAACATAAGACTATGATAATTCGACTCTAAAATAAAAAAATTGGGAGAATATATTCACATACCATAATGAGTCACATGCATATGTACTCAAGTAAAAGTGTCATTTATAGCATTCATTAGATTAATCTTTACTATTATAGATCTAATCATTCTAAAAAGGAAAAAATAAAAGTTTATAATAGCCCACCTAAACTCGTGTATATACAACTAGCATAAGTCGATCGGACTTTGTTTATCAAAGTCCCTCAAAATTTAAGACAATAATCAAAGTGTAACGATAAATTTGACGAGATTGGAAAACAAAACGGAAATATCATAGCCTAACCAGCTGTAACTATTATGCCAATGTAACAAACAATATCGGATATGGCCATTAAGACCAATAAGTGGTCAAAAAACAAAACACAAAACCGAATATGATACTAGAAACTAGAAAGTTAAATTTAAACAAAAATAGAAGAAAGCAATGTAACCAACTTCACCACCTATGATTGATTCCAATTTATTAATATCTATCCATAGAAGCAGGTAGGGGTGTTCATAGGGTCGGGTCGCGGGCTGATCCGCAACGACCCGACCCGGTTGGGTTCATAAAAAAATCGCAAATTTTGACCCGACCCGACACGAAAATTTTGAGTTGGGCAACGGGTTTGATTCCCTTGACTCGACCCGACCCTATATAAATATTACTATTAATTTTAAAGTTTTTATTATTATTTCATTTGTTTATTACTTTTTTTGTATTAATACTTTATATATGTAATAATTTTTGGGACATAAAATAACTAATATATATATTTCAAAATAATTAATTCAAAAAAATTATTTTTTTAAATGACCCGACGACCCCACCCGATTCGAACCCGATCGGGTTCCACTTCCCCACGACCCGACTTCCCCTTGACACGATCGGATCGGGTCTAACAAAATTTTAAAAAACCCGATTCGACCCGACCCGTGAACACCCCTAGAAGCGGGGCGTTTACTGCAACTTATCTTTTTTCGGACACATGCATGCATGCAAAGTGTGTTAATAATAATCTCTTCTTGTTCTTGTAATGAATGTTCGCAATAGCAAATGTTCTTGTCATATGGGGTAACAAAATTTTCATCTTCTGCTATAATTTTTTTAATTTTTAATATTATATTGGTATATTTATACCTTAAATGAGATATGTAACAAAACGTTTAAAAAGTGTAATGAAAAATTTGTGAATATTATAATTTAACAGTTATAAAATCTTTACTTTTTTTTTTTTTTTTTGTGGGATTATGATTAGGGCTAGCTAACCAAAATGGGTGCTGAGAGTTTGAGTAGAGAGTAGAGACACATCATGTGAGCATTTTTTTAAAAAAAAAAAAAAGAAAAGAAAAGAAAAGCAAAGGTATTAATAAGGCTACTGAAGCGGCCAGAGCCTCACATGTATAAAATAATCATCATTTTCCTAAGCAACTAAAATATCATTTATCTGGGAAATTTAAAAATAATAATAATAATAATATACATACAGGATTCGTTTTGTAAAAAATAATGAAAAATTAAAGCATCATACACTCATTTGGGTTTTCTCTGGTTTTGGAGTAAAAGCACAAGGGCAGTTTCTATTTGTTTGGTTCAATACTCTGATTTGATTTTTGTTGCTGAAGTCCTTGGGCTAGTCTTGGATTTTTTCTCAGATTGCTTGGGCTGGGCCTGTTTATTTTGGAGGTTGATTTTAGGCTTTGAAAGAGACCAAATCGTATTTTATTTTTATTATATATATATATATATATACTAGTGTGTGTCCGTGCCCACGGCACGGTGTTACATAATTTACAGAGAGATTGATATTCTGTTATTTAATTTATTTATAATGAAATGATTTTATTTTTTAATTAAATGATTTTATTCTTTAATTTATTTGGTAGTTATCATTTTCCATTAATAAATGATTTCATTTTTTAATTTATTTGGTAGTTTTTATTTTCCATTTTTATAGAGATTATAAATGAAAGGATTTTTTTATCAGCCATTGGATTATAATGAAATGATCTGAGCCGCTAATTAAGCCATATAAAGATAGCATTTGGATACATTATCTCTTTTAATCATAACCATCTGTTACATTCTCTTTCCCCTCACACAATTGTGCTTCATAATATAAATTTTAAAATTATTTGGAAACTTCACCGTCAAACCACTCATTTCGGGCTTAAGCGGAGTATGTAAACTCTGATTATCTAAAGTTCTTACAAGAAACATATTCTCTGAATTCGAATTCAGGACCTGAAAATTAGATCATGAGTCATACACCATTAAATTATGCTCTTATAGAATGTATTCTATTTATTACTAAACAGTGTCACCGATTTCATTTGGTTCAAATTTGATTGGTTTAAGACAAATTTAAACCAAAAGCTAAACCGAATTTTTTGGTTCATTTTTGAAGATTCAAATCAATCCAAAATCGAACCGGGGTGGTGGAATTGTATAATGCAATAATGAAATTTTCTCATTCATATAATAATTTAATAATATCTTAACACGAGTGTTTAAATATTAAAAACTACCAAATAAATTATATTTTTTGTTGACGGTGTAAAAAGACCCTATGACAGTTAAGCAGCACGACATGGGTAAAAGGGGTAATTCCCATCTTGGTCAAAATCATTAAATGCCGACCCGACCACATGAGTAAGAGACCGAGCACTTGACGATAGGCGACCGACCACTTGGGACCGGGTGACAACACTCTCAGCTCAGAAGCCCATGATGGCCGACCATATCTAGACCGACCAGATGGAGAAGCATGCCCAAAAGATAAGACCTCCTATTTCTACAGGGAAAATGGATAAAATTATCTTACTTTCATGAGGTAAACTAGTAAGTCAGTGTCCTAGCTAGTAGGATAAAGGAAGTGAAGTCAGTTTCAGATTAGGAATCCTCATAGGAAAACGAGATTGTTTCAACTGGGAATCCTTATGCTAGGAGGAATCTGATTTCTCTGTTATTATAAATAGGAGGGTAAAGTATGTGTAAAAGACATCAGAATCATTACCATCAGACTTGTAAAAAACCAGAAGCAGAGCCAAGAAGCGTGTTTGAGTAATAAAAGTATCATCCTTTTTGTGCCCGTGGATGTAGGTCGGACCAAGATCCGCCGAACCACGTTAAATCTCCTTGTCGATTGGCGTATTATTTGTCTTTTGCTAAGTTTGCTTTTGGTCCCCCATAACCAAACAAATTCACTATTGAGGGAGGATTTTTTCGAGAGTAATATTCCCATATTACCCTGAGACCAAAATCAGCCGTCAACATTTTTATTTAATATAATTACACGTATCATCAAATGCTTATTAATTTATGATAATATATACTCAGTATTTTGTATCACAAATAAGGCAAGTTAGCATGCCTACCAAGAGTTAATCTCTTAACGCAATTAGATTACTAGCCAGCTATCAAGTTAACAAAAAATAATCCATTCCCTTAATCTATAGCATAATTATTAGGCTTAATTTATCACAAAGTATATATGAACCGTAACTTTAAATCTTAGGGTCCAAAAATTTCTTGTCCAATTTATGGATATTTAATTTTATTCAAACCAACCTCACCTAACTTAAAGAATAAATAAGTTGACAGCCAATTTTCAAACCAACTTTCTTGTCTTAAGGCTAAGTTTCAAAAATCTTAGGGTCCAAAAATTTATTGTCTCAAGGCTTAAGTTTCAAACCAACTTTGTTTTTCTCTTCTTGTAAGCTTTTTATTTGACAGCCAATTTGCAGCTTTATAATTTTGATCATGAGATTTGAAATCACAAGAAACTGGGAGAATGATGTTTTTCATTTATCTTAGAAATTGTTTATATCATTTGGATTTCTGATAATTTCTAATAACTCTTTTTATTATGGGTTTTAAAACAGTAACTGCAAAAAAAAAAAAAAAAAATTGTTGAAACGAAATATGATAATTTTACATTTAGATTTGTTATCCGAGACTCTAAAAAATTAAAACTATTTAATTTATATATTAAAATGTCACATTTATTCTTTATCGGTGTATTTTTCTTTTACTATCTTAATACTAGATATAAAGTGTGATGTTAAAAATTTAGCTGAAACTTAAGTGGTGGAAACAGTTTCTATATGAAAGACTAAATTATTATTCTCCCTTATATATAAAATTGCCTTACCCATAAGCAATAATTATATTTAAGGAACTACTTCAAATTCTTTGTAGCAATTAATGTGTTAATTAAGCCATCTAATTAAGTGACTTGCAAGTGTCATTTGACAGGTTGAAGACTCGGAACAAGAGAAACCAAACATGTGTCACCATAGCAAAAAATGTATATAAGCAGGCAGTTGTATATATCCTGATCAGATCAACTGCCTCATTCTTTCATTAGAGATCAGTCAATCCAAACCTGCTGAGTTACAATCAAGATTCAAAAACATTTCATAAACACAGAGGCAGCAAAACCAATAGAAATTAGAAACCCTGACCCTAATGGGAATGTCAGTAGTTTCGGAGTTTGAAGGGACTCTATTGAAAGATCCTGATCCTTTCTCCTTCTTCATGTTAGTGGCATTTGAGGCTTCGGGTTTGATTCGGTTTGCTTTGTTGTTGATACTATGGCCGGTGATTCGGTTGGTGGATTCATTAGGGTTTGGTGATGCGGGGCTTAAGGTGATGATATTTGTTGCGACGGCAGCTGTGAGGATGGTGGAGATTGAATCTGTGGCGAGAGCCGTGTTGCCCAAGTTTTATATGGATGATATTGATATGGAAGGGTGGAGAGTGTTTAGCTCATGTGATAAGAGAGTTGTGGTGACGAAAATGCCTAGGGTTTTTGTGGAGAGGTTTGTGAAAGAACATTTGCGTGCTGATGAAGTTATTGGCAGTGAGCTTTTGGTGAACCGATTTGGGTTTGCCACTGGGTTTGTTCAAGGAGACTTTGCTTCCATCTCTAATCGAGTCGTCAAAATGTTTGTTGACGAACAACCTACGTTAAGTTTAGGAAGAGCTTCTTCAGGTTCTTCATTCATATCTAAGGTACGTAGATGTTCATTTTGTGACCAGTAATATATTGTTAGCGCCATTTATGAGCATGTTATTGATCAATCAATCCCACCATTAATAAAATATCAAAATTCGCTGTTTTTGATATTTGCCTTGCAATACAGATTTTTTTTTTAAGCATAAAATGGGCAAAGTTGCTAGAAATTAAACATAAAAATTTATTTTATGTTGAAGTTTCCTTTTCTGATACAAAAACATTAAATTACTTGCTAACAGGAACAAATGCACCCGCCTTTAATCACCAACCAAGAGCACAATGAGCACCAAATCATCCGCCCATTGCCGGTGATCTTCCACGACGGGCGCCTCGTGAAACGTCCAACGCCGTCAACAGCTCTACTAATCATCCTATGGATGCCACTAGGCATATTACTAGCCCTAATCCGAATCATCATCGGCCTAATATTGCCCATGTGGGCAATACCCTACGTGTCCCGGTTATTTGGCTGCAAGATCATCGTAAAAGGGAAGCCCCCGCCGCCTGTCTCTGGTAGCAACAGTGGCTTTCTCTTTGTATGCACCCACCGAACCCTAATGGACCCCGTGGTTTTATCCACCGTATTAAGACGCAAAATCCCAGCTGTCACATATTCCATTTCAAGATTATCTGAAATCCTATCACCAATCCCCACCGTTAGATTAACAAGAATTCGCCATGTTGATGCCCAACAAATCAAAAGAGAGCTATCCAAAGGTGACCTGGTGGTTTGTCCAGAGGGCACAACTTGTAGGGAACCGTTTTTGTTAAGATTCAGTGCCCTTTTTGCTGAATTAACTGACCGGATAGTGCCGGTAGCCATGAACTACAGAGTAGGATTTTTTCATGCAACCACTGCAAGAGGCTGGAAAGGTTTGGACCCAATTTTCTTCTTCATGAACCCTAGACCGGTCTACGATGTGACGTTCTTGAACCAGTTGCCGGTGGAGGCCACGTGTTCCTCCGGTAAGAACCCACATGATGTGGCGAATTATGTACAAAGAATCTTGGCTGCTACGTTAGGGTTTGAGTGTACAAACTTTACAAGGAAGGATAAGTACAGGGTGCTTGCAGGGAATGATGGAACGGTGTCGTATACTTCGTTTGTTGATCAAATTAAGAAGGTTGTGAGCACGTTTATTCATTGAGATTAATTCAGATTTGTTTTTTTAGTATTGATTATGGGGATGTTTCAATTTCAATTTCATTTTGTAAAGAAGAAAGAAAGTGGAACTTGTATTATTGAATCCTTTTTTTTTTGGGGATTATTATTATTTCTAGAATTGTTGAATAAAAATTGAGAGGGCTGATGATGATAAGTTATTATAGTTAATTAAAAATGTTAGTTGATTCAGTTATCTTGGTTTGCAATTTAAAATTTAAAATTTAAAATTTGCAATTTAATAATGTTTAATTGATACATCTTTGAATTCATTAGATAGAAACAACAAGTGCCGCATTTGGAGTTGACCTAAATTTCGATCTTGAGATTAATTTAATTATTGTATCCGATTTTTAATTATCCGATTGAAAATTGTACGATATGTGTGGAAATATTTATACGATATGTGTGGAAATATTTATGTGATTGCTATTATAATATGAATATTCAAAATTATTTATGGACCTACTAAATACGGTATGTCATGATTGATAATATAAAATCTATTTTGAATTTCCCTCATGATCTATATGAAATTATGAATCCATCTACTAAAGTTTGAGAATATGGAATATGGTCATCATCAATATTCATCAGGCTCCTTCTCAATAATTTTGCTTTCTTTAATTGGGTAATTCAATAATTATTTTATATTTTTAAGTAATTAATATTTAATAGGGCCCACTTGTTGGCTATGATCTATTTATTAGATTTAAATAATCAGTCAACATGATTCCAATTAATTATCCAAGGAGAAAATCTACAATACAACGGAGGTACCACATCATCCGTGTAACAATTCAATCAACCAGGGCCACGCGTGTTAAAATATTAAAAAACAACTAAAAAAATAAATTTTAAATCTTACATGTCATTTATTGATTTGTTGGTGATACCACGTCACCCACACCTCCGTTGCACCAAAGAATTACTCGTTACTGATGCATGTTGCTTGGATATCATATTTTTTCTCTTTTGGGTGTAATGATGTGCAAATAGTGTCCCAAGGGGTGTGGCTTGGTGGTGTAGGGTCTAGGATCTCACATTGAGGTTCTGGGTTCGAATCCAGGAGGTGCACTTCTTGTAAGAGCCTGGGACAGCCGGTGGTTTTACCTGCGCCGCGGCCCAGAATGAGTGGTTTGGTGGCGGGTTTCCATCGTTTCCAAAAAAAAAAGAAAAAGAAAAAGAAAAAAAAGATGTGCAAATAGTAGTATAGTATCAGGATATCGAGTCGAATGTTTTTTCAAAATTAAGTTTCAAAAGGATGTCATTTTCATTAATTTTTTTAACCTAATCCACAACTTCGTTTGCCACAAAAACTCCATCAAGGATCTGTCTGTCTTTTAAGAAGCCCCAACACCTTTTCAAGTGGTTAGCTAGCTGTGATTTTGTAGAGACTATTGAGAAGGGAGATATGGTGATATTCATTTAGATCAATAAGATTGTCCACTTTAGGGATTAGTACAATTAATTAAGGAGTTGTTGAATGCTTAAGGGAAGCCAACTTATAGAGTGAAAATTCTGAATCATGCTGAAAATGTCATGCCCAACAACATCCCAAGCCTTTTTGAAGAAGTTGAAATTAAATCCATCTGGACCAGGAGCTTTAATCCTTCAAAACCCCACACCACCTCTCTAACCTCGTCAAAAGAAAAATGAACTTCCAACTAGGGATGACAATTTAGGTCAGAATTCGTTTGTTCGTTTGATTGATTCGCTTTAAAGCGAATACGGGTTTGAAAAATGAATTCGTTTAATAAATATGTCAATTTGATTCGATTCGTTTATTAAATGAATCAAATACAAATTTAAGTTTATTGATTCGTTTATTCGTTTATGATTCGTTTTATTATTTCTATTTACTAGCTCTTGTTATTTTTCAATTAAGATTCGAGAAACTATAGCTAATTACCATAGAAAAAGTAATATTTTCATTATTTGGTGAGATATTTTTAGTAAATATATTAATTACATATTTCATATGTATATATTGATGAAAAATTACTGTAAATCAAGTGTGTTAATTTTTTTTTATTAAATAATATCATGACTAAACGAATATTCGTATTTGATTCGTTTAATAAATAAATCGAATACGAATCCTGATATTAGGATTCATTTAATAAAAGAATCGAATACGAATCCATCATATTTCGATTCGATTTGGTTAGAATTCGATACAAATTCGATTCGTTGATTCGTTTTGGCACCCCTACTTCCAACAAATTCGCATCTGCCAAAGGCAACCTTTTAAAACCCAAATTCAAGAAGGAATGATGATATCTTGAGCCACCTCAGTAAAGAGCTGAAAAGAAATAAATCACTTCTGATTTAACCTCAGAGCTGTCTGAAATACGTCTCCCATTGGATGCAAAGGTACCCAGAAAATTTCTCATGTTTCTTTCATTGGCTACCTTATGAAAAAATTTGGAATTATTATCACCAAGCTTAAGTCAAGTTGTCCTGCTTTTCTATAGCCATATTGATTCGTGCCACATCTCCTTGGACTGCCTGATTAACTTGGAGAGTTGAATCTTCGTCTTCCACTTCTAATTTATCAATCTCAGATTCTAGCAACTGAATTGAGTTATCAATGTTACTGAACACTTCTCGGTTCCAGACTTTAAGTTTCTGACGAAAGAGGTGGATCCTTTTGACAACACTATTAGAACCCCCAGCAATAGAATCGAAGCTAGACCACAAAAAGATAGTAGCTTGAAAAATTAAAAGTTTTCCCAGGATTTAACATACGATGGAAAAAGAGACAAATCAGCCGCATAAAAATTAAAGTCTTCATGCTTGTTATTGAATAAGCTTCACTAGATGCATCCTTGAATATCTGATGATTTCATTTAATCCAAATAGAGCAACACACCGCCATAAATAAGGATTCTAAGAAGTCACACAACTTGTTATTGAAACTCAGAAACTCGAGGGGGTGAATGAAATCGGAAGGATTGCCAGAACAAACCCAACTGAAACCCCACCAATTAAAGAACTAAGACCAAATCCTCTAAGCAAAAGGACAAGAAAATAAAAGATGGTTTGCTGATTCCATGTCAACATTATAGAAGATACATGAAAGGGAATTGGCATCAAGGATACTGTTGGATTTGGTGCTTCGAGCGCCAATCCGAACAATGTATTGTGCGATATTTTATTATTAGATAATAATATAACTGTATTTTCATTTCAATACTTTATTAATGGTAATTATTATTGTGTTATTTTCTCCCGAAACATGCTGGATGAAATATATATTATTAGATATATATATATGTATATATATATATATTTGTATGTTGATTGTAACATCGACCTTATAATAGTAATGTAGCGATACTAGACATTGGGTGTGGTCCGTCGTTGGGATAATATAACTATTATTATCTATTCTTAAAAGATATATTCATAGTCGTGAGTTTTGGAACACAATCGAATTTCTATAACCTAAAATATTAACACTTATCGTATATTGGAATTGGAGTTCCAATGATTAGATCCAATGGACCATAAGCAGCGTCACTTCATATAAACATATGGGTATTCATTGGAGCGAATGTTGAATGACTCACTGAACGATTCCTAATAGTTGGTAATGCACGCCACCGTCAATAGGAATCTTATCGAGTCGAGTAACATACATAATCATCTAAATATATGATAACATTGATTTTTTTATGTGATCCCCCACAATTAGATGGCAATGACATGTATGTTAAAGACCTTTCATGGTTTGACCGATGGATGTTCGTTGGGTGTGAACCAATGCATTCATTAATTAAGTGTGGATCAAGATAGGATCTGTTAGTCTGAATGTGTACCATTGAGGAGTTTAGGTATCCATCATTTTGGCCAAAGCCGATCACCTAGGGTTTATCGTGTATACATCGGAAATGGTGTTCTGATTAATTATAAAAAATCATGGACTTGTCGACAATATGAGATGTGTACTTTGGAAACTTGACGGGTAATCTATATTTCTTACGCACGACTCGGATAGACTACGATGGATGGATTATTTAAACATATACGATGATATCGACTTGTATAATTTGGAAAGGTCGTTCGTGTCCTTCACTATTCAGAGGTGGCCAATTTGCGTACATATGAGTATGTGTCATGTGACGAATGTATCTGAACTTAGAAAGTCTCGTATTATGAAGTGTACTCGTTGAGCACTTGGATAGCCAAAAGTATTTGATAATAAATAATATTTGATATTATAATTATCAATTAAATAATTAAATATTATTAGTTAACATTAATTATTTATTTGACCAATTAGAATTAATTGGATTAATCATATTTATTAAATAAATAAATAATTATATGATTTTTATATTATTTAATTAATATCTTTTTGGTAGAGAGATATTATTAATTATAATATATTATAATTTGGTGTGCTGGAAAATTTGATATTTAGTCCAGTTGCAAGCTTCATAATTAGATTACACAAATTACATATTAGTTGGACCAATGAGATGTTGCCTATACTAAAGTTAATATTTGTTAGACATGTATAAACTAAAGTTTACGGCAAAATCTCAAATCCTTCATGAGTTAACCTAGACTAAAATTTGGTGGAGAGCTTGGAAGGTAAATACTACAAATTTTGGTGGAGAAATTTTGAGTTTCTCAACAACTCAATAAAAAAGATTTGAAGATTTGATCTTTGTTCAAGCTTACTAGGTAACTTCTTGATCATCTCTTTCATGCTATGACTTCTTTGATGATTTGGATGTCAAGCTTAAAACATGTAGTGATGTGTTATGTGTTGGATGCATAATAGCATACCTTGTGATTGCGTTAAGGTTAAAAGGATTATGTATATGTGCTTGAGAAACATATAGACACAAGTTTCATCTAATTAGGTCAATGAGTATTTTTGTTGGACATGGAATATCAATTAGGGTTCGGAATCCTATATGATGGTCTAGAAGCAAGGTTACTATTTTAAAATCTCTTGATCACCTTTAAATGACATAAAATTATTCTTGAGTTGCTTCTTTGTGGGATTCATGTTTGGTTTGTGATTTGGATTCAAAATGATACACATATGTATGTTGAGTATATTTGTATTGGTATAATAATATTGGATATTATGAGAATGACATGATTTATTCTTTGATTGTTATTGAAGGATATATTATGTGTTTGGTGTTGGTTATGATGTTAAAATTGGATTTTGAGTGTTTAGTAGTGTTTGAAGAAGTTGGAAGTATTGTGTGTTTGGAACAAAGTGCATATGTTCCCTGAAAAAGGGCCGCGACGTGTATGCAAAATGACTATATGGAATAATTTTATGTATGGGCGCGTCGCGACGCGCTAGAATACGTGGCGCGACGTGAAGCGCTCAGACTTTAAGAGTCGCGATGCATAATCATTCCAAGCGCGACCTGGAGCTCTCCCAATGAAGCGTCCCAACGTGAGAGTATGGCATGTTGTGACGCGTAAGCGTAAGTTGCGACGCACAAGCCTGATCGACACGACTCGCACAGAGTTGGTGCTCTCGCACTTAGACCTGGCCACGGTTCCGGTTCGGAACCGGAAGATTCCGGTTCAACCGGAACCGTTGGCGACCGGTTCAGTTGGGTTCGACCCCAACTCGAACCGGTCGGAACCGGTGGAACCGTACGATTCCACCGGTTCGACGGTTCTGGTTGGAACCGTAGGGTTCCAATAGGAACCCTTCCCCAACAGCTAGTAGCCGTTGGGGGCAGGCAGGGATCCGTTGGCTCCTGCCTAAATAAGAAATTTTTTTTTAAAAACATTATAAATTAAAATATAAATTACTAACATATCCCTAATAACGGTAATAAAACGGTTATATTTAGGGGCATTTTTGGTATCAAAAAAATTCTAAAACTCTATAAATAAGATTCATTTTCATTATTTCAACACACCAAATTCTCAACTCTCTCATTTTCTATAATTCTCTTATTCCAATCTCACTTCAATACAATTCTCTTATAATCTTATTCTCAATCTCAATTCAATTAGTTGTTAATTGTTATCATTCACAATTATTCAATTTTCTTATTTTTCTTCATAATTTCTCAAACGAAAAATGGCAAGCTCATCTGAGAACATAATGTCAAATATGCCAACCCAAGAGAGCGGCCCTAGTGTCAGTGCACAATCACGGAGAAGAGAAGTTAAGGCTCGGTCCTCAGATATTTTCAAAATTCATTTTCATTTGGAACGCCTAGAAGATGATACACAACAAGCAATTTGCACTTATTGTGGGGTGCAATATAAATTTTCTGGTGGATACGGCAATATGATCAAGCACATGGAAAAACATCATCCGGTTGAACTTGGCATTGATACGATGCAAACTCAAATGGCCAGGTACGCATCATCTAGTAGAGGTACGAGTGCTTTAGATTTATTTAAATATTCTGATGCAAAAAATAGAGAAGAATTTGCGAAATTAACTTGTATGACACATCTTTCTTTAAGCTTTGGTGAAAAACTTCATTTTACTAATTACGTGCATAATGTTTTAAACCCTTCTGCATGTAGAATGACTCGAAACACAACAAAACGTCATATTTTCAAATTATATAAAGATGATAAAATTATTTTAAATGAAATATTTAAAGAGATGAAATGTTGTATTTCTATATGTTCTGATATTTGAAATGACCATTGGCAAACACACTCATACATGAGTGTGACTTGTCATTGGATTGATGCATCATTTACCATGCAAAAACGACTTATTGCATTTAGATTTTTTGATGACCAACATACTGCACATAATATTTATCGAATGATGAAGGTAATTTTTGATGAATATGGTTTAGTAGAAAAAATTTTAACAATTGGATTTGATAATGCATATGCAAATACTGCATCCATCAATGATTTAAAAGAAATATGTCAACCAAATTTAGGGGGTCGGTTTTTTCATATTAGTTGTACATGTCATGTCCTTAACTTATGTGTGCAAGACGGTCTAAAATTATTATCACCTTTCCTTGATCCAATTAAAACGGCACTTAACTGTATTTGGTCATATTCTCAAGTTATGAGAGAATGGACGAAGTTTTGTAAAATAAATAGTATTAAACCGATTAAATTTTCAAGAGATGTTCCATTACGTTGGAATTCAACTTATTTTCTTTTATGTCAAGCATTTCAATACAAAGATGCATTATGTAGTTTTTTTTTCTCAACATCATCAAAATATCACTTTATCATAGTCAATGAGATATTTGTGAATTTTTTTTAGATATTTTAAGAGTTTTTAATGATGCTACTTTAGTTTTTAGCGGTATTTATTATCCTACAACACATTTATTTCTTCTTGAGAGTTTGAATATTGTTGGCACTCTCGATGAGTATGTTGACAGTAGCGATCCTAATGATATTGTTTTGTTCGAAGCCATTACTGTTATGAAGGTAAAATTGTTGCATTATTTTAGAGAAATTCATTTACTTTATCTTATTGCTGCTGTTTTTGATCTTAGATTTAAATTAGAAGGTTTGAATGGTGATTTACAAGCTTATTATGGTTATTTAGGAATATTAGATGAAATTGATATTACAAGATTAATGACGAAATTAATAAATGATTTAATTGTTTTATTTAATGATTATATTGTAAGATATAACTTAGGAACATTAGGTGAATCTAATAATAGCGAACCGGTAATTCAAACAAGACTTAGCGTATGTGATCGTTGGTTATTGCAACGAAATAAAAAAGTTAGGGATACGACAACTAATAACCTTGAATTAGATAATTATTTATCTACAAATTTTGAGTTTTCTAATGAAAGTTTATGCAGTAAAAATTTTAAAATCCTTGAATGGTGGAACCGGCATCAAAATATATATCATGTTTTTATCAATTATTGCTAAAGAGATATTGGCAGCACATATTTCCACCGTTGCGGTTGAGCAAGCCTTCAGCTTGAGAGGTAATATATTGGAAGGTAGGCGATCTTTATTACATTCAAGCACTCTAGAAGCAACATCTTGTGTGGATGATTGGACTCGAGTTGATCTGAGACAACAAGAAGATGCCCCCGATGATTTTGAAGATTTGTTCGATAATGCATCTGCAAGTGCAACAACAAGTGCAAACGAAACCGGAGCCGAAAGATCAACTGATAATGATGATTGATAATTGTAAAATTGTAATTTACAAAGGGGATATGTCTTAAAATTGTAATGGAATTACGTGAGCTTTGATTCCTCTCACCATTGGAGGATACGTAGAAAACTTAAATTTTTAAAAATTTAAGCTCAAGCTCTTCAATGTAATAATTTTTTTATTTATAAAATTAATCTCATTTATTCTAATTAATTTTCAAAATTAAAAAAAAAAGGTTTGGAACCGAACCAGAACTGGAACCGAACTGGCCTGTTCCGGTTCGGTTCAAGATTCCGGTTCCACTTAAGTGTGGAACCGGAACCGACCGGTTAGGTGGTTCGGTTCCGAACCGGAACCGAACCGTCGGCCGGGTCTACTCGCACTTGCAAGTCGTAACGCGCGCACAAGGTTCGTCGCAACGCTCGCGTAATAAAGCTTTTTCTCTATTTTGGAGTTTTCGGCCTCCGATTTATCCCATATTTTTTCCTACGGACTCGTAATTAAATATATTATTTAATTTAAATGAAAATTTTAACCTAGGGTTACATGTTCATGAGTTTTGATTTTTAAAATTTTACACTCGCCGAACCTGTCGATTTGAGACCGCTTTCACCGCGTGGGGCATCGATCCGACCATATGGGATCTGGATCCGCCCCAACAGATACCCCTTCTGAAGAGAAAATATTTAGTTTGAATTTTACAAGTTTGAAGTGGACTGGGATTAGCAGTTAGGGAAGCGTAGCAACAACTTACAGAGAATGAGTCATTTAAGCTGCCATTATAGAGAACCAAATCAAAGGCAGTAGACAGAATTGGACATCAACAGATCATCTGAGAAATAGATGAAAAATCTTCAAATTCAGACACCCTCAAGTGACATCTCGAGGGAGTTGAATAAGAATTACAGTCCATAAAGTCAGCAACTGAGATATCTTTATTAACAGCCAGCCGAAACAGAACAGGAAAATAAGAAATAAAGGCTGAGAATTACACCGTATATGGAACCAGAACTGAATTTTGGACCATTACCGACTTTGAACAATAAAGATTGATACTAGTTACTCCAAGAATTGAAAGACAGACTTTGGAGACCCGTGATGTCAGCCCAAATAGACGATAACCTAGAAAAACCTCGCGGAAACCTAGGGGTGGCAATTTGGGTCAGGATTCGTTTATTCGTTCGATTCGATTCGCTTTAAAGCGAATACGGGTTTGGAAAAATGGATTCGTTTAATAAATGGGTCAATTCGATTCGATTCGTTTATTAAACGAATCGAATCCGAATTTGAGGTCATCAATTCGTTTATTCGTTAAGGATTCGTTTATTAAACGAATCATAAACGAATCGAATCCGAATCGAATTCGTTTAATACCCGTTTAATATTATTACAAATTTACCCTTAAATTTTTCAAATATGTGTTTAATTGTACGAGGGATATTTTAGTAATTTATGTTTAACCTAAATTTTTTGCCTAATAATGTTTCCCTCCACCAGCAGCCGCCTCTCTAAACCAGTAAACCTAAAACTCTCTCAATCTAAAGTCTAAACCTAAAATTCTCTCAATCTCAATCGACAATCGCACGGCGCACGCTTCACGCTTCGGTTCTTCTTCTTCTACAGCCTTCACGCTTCAGTTCTTCTTCTCCAGCCTTCTCGTAAGATTTTGGTTTGTTAATTTTTTTTCATATTGTTAATTTTACGTTTTTTTTGGGGCCTGCTCCTCATCCTCCTCTCTTACGGTGGTCATTTTCATCGAAATCTTAGCAATCTGAAAACTTAGTGAGGTTCTGTGTTTTTTAGTTTATTTTAGGAGAAGGGTGGACTATCACTTCCGTTTTACACGACGCAACTGCTGTGGTCAGTTTCTTCACTTGATTCTGTGTTAATTTCTCTGTATTTTGTGTTGCTTTATTTGGGATTTATGCAGCTATTTATTTCAGAAAATTGATTTCTTGAACTTAATTTATTGTATAGCAATTGATTTTCGGTTTTACAGAAGCCTCATTGAGTAACTCTTGCTGTAAGAGTGCTAAATTTTCCGTTTTTGTCATTGTTTTAAATTGTTCCAGTCTAGTTTCATTTGCGAAGATAAAATAGTAGATCAATTGTTGTTTGGACTGTAGGATATTTTGATGCCTAAATATCAGTGTTCGTGATAATAGATGTTACTAATTTACTTTTGGACAAAAGAGTAAAGGTTAGATGCATAAGTACAGGTTTTAGACTTTTAGTTACAATCATTGTCATAGCAAAACACGATTAGTGTACTGAAAATTCAAGAAAACTAAATAACTTCCTTAACATGTATAAATTTCTCTCGAGTCAGGAGGCTGTTCTGGGTTTTTTTTTTTAGGGGAATTTCTCTCGAGTCAGGGGGCTGTTATGGGTCTATAAATATTGATTTTTAATATTATATTAACCATATGTAAATGTAATGCAATATATAAAAGTGATTTTAAGTTTTAATAGTTTTTTGCAAACTATATATATTCTACATTTAATTGTTTATTGATGTTTGGGTTTGTTATTTATGATTTGTTCTTGCTATATATTTGCAGGATTTTCATCCCGTATGATAATGATAAAGAAGTTTGCCTTTACCGTCTCAATATGTATTGATATTTTGATCAGAATGTGTTTCGAAGATTTTAAGTGTTATTAATTATTATGCAATTGATTTGTAATTTGAATTTTGGAGCTTATTTTATGGATTTTAAGACTATAACAATGAATATGGTATGGAATTAATGGTTAGATTTTGATATTTTGTATTTTATTTTGATTAAACGAATCGAATTCGAATCGAATACAAAATTCGATTCGTTTAATTTTGATATAAACGAATAAACGAATTGAATGCGAATAATAAACGAATCGGATGCGAATAGTAAACGAATCGGATGCGAATGGTAAACGAATAATAAATTCAATTCGATTCGTTTGATTTATGTAAACGGATAAACGAATCGAATACGAATATTTGTTTACTAAACGAATCGAATTCGAATCCTAGTATCAGGATTCGTTTAATAAACGAATCGAATTCGAATTTAGTATATTACAATTCGATTCGTTTAGGATTCGTCACGAATTCGATTCGTTGATTCGTTTTGCCACCCATACGGAAACCAGTCCCTAAATCCACCTACATACTCGTGACAATTCATAGAATTCCAAAGAGAGTTTACATCAACAGCTAGACCTGGCCAAGGTTCTGGTTCCGAACTGTAACCGAACCGATTGGAACCGGACAGTTCAACCGGAACCGGAATCGGACCCAAACCGGTTCGGTTAGGGTTCTTACCCTAACCAAAAAATACAGGTGACATCAAAACATGCATCCGGATGATTCAGCAGTCAGTACAGTTTGGGGGAAATGCAACTGAAGATCCCAATACCCACATCAGCAACTTCCTGGAAGTTTGCGGTACTTTTAATTACAACCGAGAAGTTGAAAAAGCAACGAGACTGCGAGTTTTCCCATACTCCTTGAAGGACAGAGCTAAAGCTTGGCTACATTCACTACCAGCAGGTTCCATCACAACTTGGAACACTTTAGCCACAAAATTTCTTGCAAAGTACTTTACACCAGCCAGAACTGGAAAACTGAGGAATGACATCACATCCTTTGTGCAACAAGACTCAGAAACTCTTTACGAAGCTTGGGAAAGGTACAAAGATTTGCTCCGGAAATATCCTCACCATGAGATTCCAAAATGGCTTCAAGTCCAAACATTCTATAATGGACTTTCTGGAATAATGAGAACCACAATCGATGCTGCTGCTGGAGGAGCTTTAATGGCAAAAGGAGAAGATCAAGTCTATGACCTAATTGAAGAAATGGCCAACAACAATTCCTTGTGGCCAACAGAAATTGGCATGATCCAAAGAATTGCAGGAATTTATGAAAGTAGAGCCAATACAACAGTCAACACCAAGCTGGATCAGATATGCAAATTCATGGAGACTCTTACCACTGGATCCATAAGTTCACCATATGGAGGAGCACCAGAACCAAACCAACTTGAAGAGACGGTGAATTATGTCAATAATTTCAACAGACATGAGAACAATCCATATTCCAACACCTACAACCTAGGGTGGAGGAATCATCCTAATTTTTCATGGAGCAACAATTCAGGGCAAAAGAACAATCCACCACCAGGATTCCAACAGGAGAACTATCCACCACATGGATTCCAGCAATAGAACAAAGGCTAAGAACAGATAAATGAACCAGGAATAACAGAAGTGCTCAATCAGTTAAAAAAGTACGATGCTATGTTTCAAAGCCAATCAGCTTCCATCAAAGCACTGGAGAATCAAATCGGACAACTGGCCAAGGCTCAGAGTTATAGACCGCCAGGTAATCTTCCCAGCAACACAGAACCAAATCCAAGGAACCGAGGGAAGGAGCAATGTCAAACTATTACCTTAAAAAACGGTACTGAGATCAATAAAGATGTTGGAATCAAAGCAACATTTGAGGAAGTTCCAAAAGATGCAGTTCCACAGATGGAGGAAAAAGAAACAAAGGAAAAAGAACAGATCATTCCACCTCCATCTTTTCCTCAACGTCTTCAGAAAAACAAACTAGACAAGCAGTTTGCTCGATTCCTAGAGGTGTTCAAAAAGCTTCACATCTACATTCCATTTGCAGAAGCCTTGGAAGAAATGCCCAGCTATGTAAAATTCATGAAAGACATTCTTTCACGAAAATGAAGATTGGGAGACTATGAAACAGTAGCATTAACGGAAGAATGCAGCTCCATCATTCAGAGGAAACTTCCCCCGAAGTTGAAAGATCCTGGCAGTTTCACTGTCCTATGCACCATTGGAGAACATTACATTGGTAAGGCTTTATGTGATTTAGGAGCCATTGTTAATTTGATGCATTTTTCTATTTACAGGAAACTACAGATTGAAGAAGCAATGCCTACCTCAGTTTCATTGCAACTTGCTGACCGAACACTCGCATTTCTAAGAGGTGTTGGTCAAAGTCGACAAACTAATTCTCCCAGTAGATTTCATCATCCTTGACATGGAAGAAGACAAAGAAATACCTATCATTCTTGGGAGACCATTCTTAGCTACAGGTAAAATTGTGATTGATGTGCAAAAAGGAGAACTGACCATGAAAGTATAGGACCAAGAAGTGACCTTTAATGTTTTTAAAGCCATGAAATTCCCGAGCGATGAAAAGGAAGAAGAATGTTTCAGAGTTGATGTTGTTGATAGTATCGTTCAAAATACTGAGCCAAATCCCACAGATACACTTGAAGCTTGTATCACCAACATGACTGACAGCGAGCTAGATGCTGAAATCCTGGAATGTATCAACTACCTTGACAAACCATTTCGATTCAAAGCAACACCACCAGTTGAAAGCTCGGAACTGCCAAAGAAAGACCGGATCAAGCCCTCGATTGAAGAACCACCACAGTAGGAGCTGAAGTTACTTCTGAGTCATCTCAAGTATGCATTTCTTGGAAACTCTTCTGAATTACCTGTTATTATTTCTTCTTCACTAACATTGGAGCAGGGAGAAAAACTACTGAGAGTATTACGAGAGCACAAGAAAGCCATTGGCTGGACTATAGCAGACATTCGAGGCATTAGTCTATCATTTTGCATGCACAAGATCCTGATGAACGATGAGTACAAACCCACCGTGGAACATCAACGAAGACTCAATCCAATCATGAAGGAAGTCGTGAAAAAAGAAATCATCAAATGGTTGGATGCTGGCATCATTTACCCCATCTTAGACATCAGTTGGGTAAGTCCTATGCAGTGTGTGCCGAAGAAAAGAGGAATTAATGTGTTTACCAATGAAAAAAACAAGCTAATTCCAACAAGAACGGTGACTGGATGAAGAGTATGCATGGACTACAGAAAGCTAAATAAAGCCACGAGAATGGACCATTTTCCGCTACCATTCATTGACCATATGTTAGACAGATTGGCGGGACATGAATTCTATTTCTTTCTTGACGGATATTCAGGGTACAATCAGATTTCCATCGCCCCATAAGATCAGGAGAAAACCATATTTACATGTCCCTATGGTACTTTTGCTTTCCGCAGGATGCCATTTGGATTATGTAATGCCCCCGCCACTTTTCAGCGTTGCATGATGGCCATATTCTCAGACTTGCTGGAGCAGAGTATGGAGGTATTCATGGATGACTTTTCTGTGTTTGGAGATTCTTTTGACCATTGCTTGCAAAATCTGGAACATGTGTTACTGTTTGGGCCAAAATTGGCCCCAATGGTAAAGACGACATTACACCGTAAAACCAACCACAAACCTGAGGCCCATCAAGCAGACTGGACCCACAAACGGAATGTCACAGACCAACCCATACCGCCTCAAGGGCCCAAGCCCTTTAACACGAAGGGAGCCAACGGACACCAGTTACTGGAATCAAGAGGAAACCAAAACTCAATAAAGATCGCCATGAAGTCGATAGATTCGAGCTTTAAGACACGATCGTCAGTTATGAAGCATGGAAAATCAGGAATAACTCATATTGATAGAAACTCCAACGGGCAGAATAGAGAGCCTATAAAGGAAAGAAACAAAATAATAGAGAGGGACCTGAGATCTTCAGACACGACCCATCACACAGACATTGTTAGCATACCCTGCCCTCACGGCATTCAAACTGAAGTTAAGGTATTCCTGAGACATTGACTCTCTCATCTAGAACTATATTCCTTATTTGACACTGACTTGAGCGTCGAAGTGCCTACGGCTTCCACCACACCGGTGGGCGGTAAGCTTCTCATTCACTCTACTCGTTTTACAGGTTTGCTCGTGCCCTACTTTTTGATAATCTCGTTTATGGACCACTACCGAAATCAGCCTCCACAATTTGGCGCCCACCGTGGGGCTAACGAGCGAATTTCGCAGAAGTATAACACATCAACGAAACAATCAAATATGGCCTCAAGCAATGAACAAACACCATATCCTCTAATGGCACAACTTGCCATGCTCCAAGAACGACTCCAAACCCTTGAAGAAGAAAATTTAACGATGCGAAACACCAACGAAGGCCTACGGCAAAAGTTGGATCACCTATCATCCGACCCTCTACACGAACCTCAAGGCCAAACCAGCAATGGAGGTAACCGAAGCAATCTAACAGTTCCGCCCATGTCGGATGGGCCAAATAGCAATCACCCTCCAATAACACAAGACCAAAATCCTCCTATTGATCCGACCTATCTACTGGCCAGTTCCATCAGGAGGGAAATGGTTGAATTCAAAGAAGCAATTATGTCGAGACTACCGGGTGTAAAGCTCCCAATCAGGAAAAGCAGGGCCGGAGCAATTTCGGATACCCTATTCGTGGAATCAATTGTAGCAGTTGAGTTGCCACGGAAATTCAGTCCACCTGAAATGAGGCAATATGACGGGACCACAGATCCGGACGACCACGTGTACATTACAAATTCAAGATGATGTCAACTGACCTGTCTCCGAGCCAGTGGGAGGCTTGAATGTGCAGGTGCTTTGGGGAAACTCTAGCTGGACCTGCCCTAACGTGGTTCATTAATCTTCCATACAGATTAATCAAGTCTTACCAAGAACTGGCGAACAAGTTCGTGCAACACTTTGCAAGTTCATGCAAGTTGGAAAAGACATCAGACGACCTCAATTCCATACAGCAGAGAAAATGAGAATCATTACGGAGCTACATGGCCCGGTTCAACCGTGAGAGGATTACCATCCCGGATCTCCATCAGCCAACGACAGTCGAAGCCTTCAGGAATGTACTTCTTTATGATAGCGGGCTCTACAAGAAATTGATGAAATTCAGGTGCTACACAATGGACCAGGTCATGGCACGGGCCCAGGTAGAGATAAGGTGTGAAGAGGATAAAAGAAATAAGAGAAGAGAGGATGACACGAATGCACGAGTGGACAGAAGGCCTGCGGCTACCAGGCGACACGACATGGATATCCCATCTCAAACGGAAGGAAGGAACCAAAACAGGGGTGAACGACGACCCTTCTACAAGAGTGTAGATAGACGACCAAGACCATATAAAAAAAAGAGGAACTACCAGCAATCAAACCCAGGCTTCCGGACTACAACTTTACGATTTCTCCCGAAGAATTGGTGTCAGTGCTAAAGAAGATGGGGAATGAAGTAAAGTGGCCTCCACGGTCAAGGCATAGTTCATCCAAAAAGGGCACTAGGAAGTGGTGTAAGTTTCACAGGGACTACGGTCACACAACAACGGAATGTGTTGCCTTGAGATTGGAAGTTTTGGATCTACTAAAAAAAGGGTTCCTGAGGGATTTGCTTACGGATAAAGGGAAGGCTACATTGGCACGAAGGGATGAGAGAGACGGTCAAAGAGAAATTCCAACCCCGCCACCCCTGATTAATAACACTGTTAATGTCATTTCAGGAGGATCGGGAGTCAGTGGAGCTACCTATTCAGCAGCTAAACGACATTCAAGGGCGTTGGCAAACAATACTTCACACACCTTGATGTCTGTAGAGAGGGTCTCCACAGGTTTGGTAATTGAGTTTCCAGACAACAGGGATTCACATGATTTGAACCCCCACCACGGCGCTTTGGTCATTTCACTACAAGTGGAGAACTTCATGGTCAAACGAGTGTTGGTCGACACGGGCTCCTCAACTAATATAATCTTCGCCAGTGCTTTAGCCGACATGGGTACGGAGTTGGATAACATTAACAGGCGGATGACAGTACTGATCGGGTTTAGTGGAGAAAAAAATTCACTATGGGGGAAGTATCGCTCCCAGTCTACGCTGCCAGAGTCAATAAAATGACTACTTTCCTGGTCTTGGACACCCATTCAGCCTACAACCTGATCATGAGCAGGCCCTGGATTCATGACATGAGGGTGGTTTCATCAACCTATCACCAAGTAATAAAATTCCCTACTAGATGGGGAGTTCAAGAAATAAAAGGAGATCGGTTGGCGTCAAGAAGCTGCTACCAAACGACCTTGAAGGCTAAAGTCGAATCGGTATAGCAATTACAGGCTGGGCCTTGCGCATCGGAGCCAACTCTACCGAATATTGAGAAGCTCGACGAGGTCCAGATTCATCCTCAGTTCACAGATCATAAGGCCATGGTTGGAGCGGATTTAGATCCCAAACTACGAGCCGACCTGGTAGAATTCTTGAAAAGGCGACACGACAGCTTCGTTTGGTCACACAAAAATATAACTGGAATTGATCCGGAGCTCATCACTTACGAATTGCATATGGATCCAGACCACGTCCCTGTTAGACAGAAAAGAAGAAAGTTCACTCCTGAAAGGAACCAGATCATTGACGAAGAGGTACAAAAGTTATTACAGAACGGAGCGGTTAGAGAAGTACAATTTCCGGAGTGGCTTGCGAATGTTGTAGTAATGAAGAAAAAGAATGGGAAGTGGAGAGTCTGCATCGACTTCACAGATTTGAACAAGGCTTGTCCAAATGACTCGTTTCCTTTACCACATATTGATTCAATGGTGGATGCGACTGCAGGACACGAGTTATTAAGCTTCATGGATACGTATTCAGGCTACAACCAGATCCTCATGCATCCTGACGATCAAGAGAAGACAGTATTTGTCACAAACCGGGGGATATTCTGCTACAAAGTCATGCCATTTGGCTTGAAGAACGTGAGAGCAACATACCAGCGAATGGTCAATAAAATGTTCGACAGTCAAATTGGGAAGACAATGGAGGTTTATATTGATGACATGCTAGTGAAATCAGTCAAATCTGCGCAACATCTCAGTCATCTGGAAGAAGCCTTCGACATCATTGACAGGTACGGAATGAAATTGAATCCTACTAAGTGTGCTTTTGGTGTCGCTTCAGGGAAATTCTTGGGGTACGTAGTCACGCGACGAGGCATTGAAGCAAATCCATACCAGATTAGATCAATCCTCGACATCCCTTCCCCTTCTAGCCTGAAGGATATCATGCGACTGACCGGGAGGATCGCGGCGTTGAACAGGTTCATCTCCAAATCCACAGATAAGAGTTTTTTATTCTTCTCAGCTTTAAAAAGGGCAAATAAATTCGAATGGACTCATGCTTGTGAGGAAGTGCTGAAGGAAAGGACTCAAATATTTAACTTCACCACCCCTGTTGTCAAAACCACACGACAAAGAGAGGCTCTACCTCTATTTGGGAGTCTCGGAACACGCTGTCAGTGGAGTCTTGGTGAGAGAGGAGTCGGGGCATCAACAACCAATCTACTACATAAGCAGAGCATTGCTGGAGGCAGAGACATGCTACCCGTTAATGGAGAAGTTGGTCTTCGCTCTTGTCATAGCCGCGAGGAAACTCAGACCCTATTTTCAAGGACATGCGATCACGGTTTAAACGACGTACCCTTTGATGAGCATTCTCCATAAACCTGAATTGTTATGGAGGTTGATGAAGTGGGCGATTGAGCTTGGAGAGCACGACATAGATTACCAGCCTATAACGGCTATCAAGTCGTAAGCTTTGGCTGATTTTGTGGTCGACTTCGCTCCCGGTATTTTGGCGGCAGCCGAAGCTGAAGTCAACTCCATTCAGTCGACAGTCCATTGGAAGTTAGCAGTTGACGGGTCGGTCAGTAAAAAAAATGGTTGTGGTCTTGGAATGGTGATCATTACTCCCACGGGTGATACTCTGTAACAGGCAATCAAATGCGGTTTCAGAGTTACCAACAACGAAGCAGAGTATGAAGCACTGGTCGCAGGATTATTATTGGCCAAGGAATTGGGAGCGAAAGAGATAGAAGTGACATCTGACTCTCAGTTGATAGTCAACCAAATTGAGGGATCTTATCAGGCTAGGGGTCAGACAATGGCTTCCTACTTACAGAAGATAAATGATATACGGTTGACATTCGAAAATTTTTCCATAACCCAAGTCCCAAGAAGCGAAAATTCACAGGCTGATGCATTGGCGACCCTCGGATCGACTATGGAAGGCGACAAACCACGAACAATACCAGTAGTGTATTTGAGCTGGCCGACAATCTGGAAGGAAGAGGCAGCTGTAGCCGCTATCAGGTCAGTCGACAGTTGGATGACACCGCAAAAAGGCATGCTTCCAGAAGATAAAGTGCATGCTAGGAAAGTTCAAAGACAGTCTGCAAGGTTCGTGGTGTTCGAAGATCAGTTGCTAAAAAGGTCGTTCACGGGACCATACTTGAAATGCTTAACACACGACGAAGCTCAGCATGTATTTACTGAATTGCACAAAGGGGAATATGGGAACCACTCAGGCGGCCGGAGTTTGGCTCTCCGAGCCCATTCGACAGGGTATTACTGGCCAACAACGAGACTAGATTCCGCTGAATTCACAAAGAGGTGTGATAAGTGCCAGAGATTCACACCAGTTCCTCATCTACCACCAGAAAAAACTAAGCCCAATTTTATCTCCGTGGCCATTCATGAAGTGGGGCATGGACATTGTTGGAAAACTCCCAGCCACACCCGGCCAACGTGTCTACATGCTTGTAATGACGGATTATTACTCGAAATGGATAGAAGTTGAAGCTTTTGCCAGAGTACGCGACAATGAGGCTCAGACATTCGTATGGAGGAATATCATATGTCGGTTCGGCATACCAAGAGAAATTGTGACTGACAATGGTTCATAGTTCATCAGCCATCACTTTCAAGATTTCTGCAGGAACTGGGGCATCAAACTGAACTTCTCAACACCGCATTTTCCACAAGCAAACGGCCAAGCAGAGTCGTCCAATAAAACAATCTTGAACACAATGAAGAAGAGGTTGGAAAAGGCTAAGGGCGCTTGGGCGGATGAACTTGGGAGTCTTGTGGTCGTAACCGAACAACCGTGAGATCTTCCACTGGCGAAACTCCTTTCGCATTGGCATTTGGAACTGAAGCAGTTATTCCAACAGAAGAAGTCATCCCCTCCCCACGATACCAATGGCTCGACGGAAAAAGTAATCAACAACTGATGAACTTCAATCTCGACACGATTGATGAGACTAGGGACAGAGCTTCCATTCGACTGGCTGCTTATCGACAGAAGATGGCCAGATACTTCGACAAAAATGTTAGGACTATGACTTTCCGCACTGGTGATTGGGTCCTACGAAGAGTGTTCCAGAACACTAAGGAAAGTGGAGATGGGAAGTTGTTGGGAAATGAGCCTACAAGTTACAGACCGTGGAGGGGAATCCTGTTCGCAACAGTTGGAACGCGGTGCACCTTAAAAGATTTATCCGGTAACATTTATGTTTTATCATTATGTGCCAGTTAAATTTTTAGAATTGTCGTATTTAAATAAAGCAAAGACGTTTGTAGAAGTTATTCGACGAATTGCAATAATGATTGTTCATTGAATTCTCGTCCCACTCCTTACATTCAAAATATAATAAATCGTTCATCATTTTTATACACAACGTCAAAAGTACAAAATGCTTTTTTTTTTCTCGCCATCCTTTCGATTATAAATACAAACTGTAAACATATTCCAGTTAACTCCTATATCCTCGGCCTCAAAGATCCGCTCCCTCTACATCAGTGGTTGTTGGGATGCTGGCAGATACATCTTCTTCATTCTCCACAATCATGGGCTCAGAATGGCCAGCGGCCAGTCCGACTTTTTCTCCTTCTTCTTCATGCTCCTCGACCTCCACCGTCTCCTCAACAAGTGCTGCAACTGGCTCAACCTCGCCATTCTTCATTTCAATTTCCGTTCCTAACTCTTCAACTTCTTCCTCGGTCGACGAAGAGATGCCAGCTGCGCGCCTTTCGAATTCTCAAATCCATTTCTCAGGCTTCCATTCCACGTGCTTCCCAGCTAGAAACTCCTTCATTAAGTCATACCTATTCTTCATCATAGAGTCAATAGCAATGTCCTCCATCTGATCTATCAATGACTCGTTCTTTTTCTTCACATTTTCGAACCCTTCATTGTAACCTTCAATTGTTAGCTCAGCGGTCTCCTTCTCCAGTTTGAGTGTAGCTTTCACTTCCTTCAATTCCTTCTCAAGAACCTTATCATTCCTCTGCGACGCGACCAACCCAGACTTTAGGTCAGACGACTCCTTCCTCGCAGCCGACAGAGCCTTCTCCAGTTCTTTGACCATTCTCTGATTAGACTCCGCATTCTTTCGTAGAAATAGGCTGTATTCCAGTGCCTGAGGGTTTTGATTCAGAGCGTCATTAAAAAAAAAAGAATAATAATAATAATAATATAATAATAATAATAATAGTAGTGATTAAAAACCCTTACTTGATAGTTTAAGGCGATGGCTTTCTTCATGGCCTCCACAGGCCCGATTTGTGCCAATCTTATTTCATCCCCTTGAAGTAGTAATCCTTCGACGAATGAGTCAATGCTTGAGGGATTTGAGATTGCAGTCGACTCCCGCGGGACTTTTAGGGTGAGGTTATCAGAGTCATCTTCTGTTTCTGCCTCGGTGACTGATTTCCTTTTCTTCCCCGCAGAAGTCATCTCAGTCGACTTCCCTTTCTATGCGACACCCTCACTCGGAATAACCTCCCGAATTTGAGTACCAGCTTCTCCTTCTGCCTCTACCCCTATCTTCTTATGCTTCCTTGACTTTCTCCGACTCTTCATTTCGTCGAGTGAAGCTACCGTGAATGGCCCAGTCATCATTTCCTCTGCGCATAAAAATTCTTCAGTTTTTAGGGGCTCTCGATATCTATTCTCCATATACAACGTGTGAATTGACCATCTACAGTTTATCATGGGTAAAACGTTTTTACAGAGGGCCAGAAATTTACCTCATTCTCGGTGATAGATATCATCCCACAACGGAGTCGCCCTTAGTCTTCCCTCTGTCAAGATCCTTTTACACTGTCTTTCCTCAGCCGACAGAGATATAACGGTTTTGGTATTTAAGATTGTACGTGCAGTTGTGAGGGATGGCCTATTCGTAAAGGACGTAAAGGAATTGCAAAAATAAAAAAATAGAATTTGACTCAAAAAATTATGAATAAGGAAAGAAAGTTACTCACTCGACGACACCAAAATTCAGGATTCGACCAGCCCATGCTGATCCAAATATACCCTCCCCATTTGCAAAGAAGTAGTATGACTGCCAATTCCCTCTATCATTAGTGGCAATCCAGTAACTAATGGCATCTTCCTCTGTCTAAGGATCAGAGTATATCTCCATTTTCCTTCAAATGCTCATTTAAGTAGTAAGTCTCTAACACATCTCTTACCTCGAAGAGGATTCCCAACTCAAAGGCCAAACACTCAACCGATAATAAGATTCTCTACGCGACGTAGAATCCCATCCACCCCGGGACCTTGTAATCTATTCTTTCATTCGACGAAGGCACCCGGAGCTCCAAAGAATCTAGGAACCTATACATAATGCTGAGTTCCCTCAACATTTTCCCTGTCATTCGACTAGCAGGGTTTTTTGACAGTAAATTTGTGGGTTCACTGGTAGAAGGAAAGTCACTCGACTCCCCGACAGCGGGCAAAGATCTGAGTGGTATGGCCACAGTAAGGGTCTCTTGGGAAAGCCTAGCTAGAGTGACTGCGCCACTTTCGATCATCCCCTGATACGACTGATCTCTGTTCTCTACACCCTCATTGGTGTCACTCGACGAATCAACATAACTGTCAATACTAGCGCCTAAGCTACCTAGAGAATCTCCACTCGACATCTTCCAAACAACTAGCATAAAAACAACTAACTTCCCTAATACCCAACCTCCTAAAGATCAAAACCCACAAACACAATTTCTCAACAAGTCACACAAACCCCAAAGATCAAACGACCAAATCTACCTTAGAACAGCTTGAATATTCAATATGAATGTTTAAAGAAATTGAAGAACATGAGAAAGTTTTGAAGAATACCTTTGTGACACTTGAGAGCTCTATCTTTACTCGACTTCCGAATGAAGCAAAATGAAATGCCCAAAGCTCTTTTATACACACAACTCGACTTGGTGCCAAAGTTCCCGCCAAAAGACTCCTCGTAACTCGCGCTAGGGTGTGCAATTGATGGCCAGGGACAATTTGGTGAAATTCCAAGTGTCGGATCTGTGGACCAAAGACATCTACATATCGGTTCATGTCGAGCCACGTTATGAATACAATGATAATAAGAACTCGACCGGGGACATCTGCCTGATGAAAAAAGAAATATGTTTTTCACTCGACAACTCGAGAGAAGTTATTCCTGAACACCATCAAGTTCAGTCGACCGGGAACATCCCCTGATGAAATAAGAATTATGTTTCTCACTCGACAAGTTGAATAAAGCTACTCCAGAACCACAATCTGGTTCAGTCGACCGGGGACTTCCCCTAATAAGAGAATGATTATGAAAATCATTCGACACATATGACATGTCGAATGAAATGATTCCTGAACAACCATCAAGTTCAGTCGACCAGGAACATCCCCTGATGATATTATGGTTATGAAAATATTCGACATACTCGACATGTCGAATGAAAAGAATCCTGAACCACAATCCGGTTCAGTCGACCGGGGACTTCCCCTGATGAGAAAATGGTTATGACAGCCATTCGACACACTCGACATGTCGAATGAAAAGAATATTGAACCACAATCCGGTTCAGTCAACCGGGGACTTCCCCTAATAAGAGAATGATTATGAAAATCATTCGGCACATATGACATGTCGAATGAAATGATTCCTGAACAACCATCAAGTTCAGTCGACCAGGAACATCCTCTGATGAGATTATGGTTATGAAAATCATTCGAAATACTCGACATGTCGAATGAAAAGAATCCTGAACCACAATCTGATTTAGTCGACCAGGGACTTCCCCTGATGAGATAATAGTTATGACAACCATTCGACACACTCGACATGTCGAATGAAAAGAATCATGAACCACAATCTGGTTCAGTCAACCAGGGACTTCCCTTGATAAGAGAATGGTTATGAAAATCATTCGACACATACGACGTGTCAAATGAAATGATTCCTGAACAACCATCAAGTTCAGTGGACCAGGAACATCCCCTGATGAGATTATGGCTATGAAAGTCATTCGACACATACGACATATCAAATGAAATGATTCCTGAACAACCATCAGGTTCAGTCGACCGGGGACTTCCCCTGATGAGAAAATGGTTATGACAGCCATTCGAAACACTCGACATGTCGAATGAAAAGAATCCTGAACCAAAATTCGGTTCAGTCAACCGGGGACTTCCCCTGATAAGAGAATGGTTATGAAAATCATTCGACACATACGACGTGTCGAATGAAATGATTCATTAACAACCATCAAGTTCAGTCGACCAGGAACATCCCATGATGAGATAATGGCTATGAAAGTCATTCGACATATACGACATGTCGAATGAAATGATTCCTGAACAACCATCAGGTTCAGTCGACCGAGGACTTCCCCTGATGAGATAATGGTTATGAAAATCAATCGACGTATTTGACATGTCGGGTGAAATAAATCCTGAGCCGTCATCCAATTCAGTCAACCGGGAGACGACCCTGCTAACTCACGTCGAGTCAAGCAAAAGACATGATAAATAACACCACAACATACAAGTCGAGTAACCTCACCCCAGAACGTCTGTCACAATCCGTTGACAAAAGACACCATCTGCTGACTCATGTCGAGTCATACAAAGGTATAATAATCAATTGGCACATGCAAGTCGAGTGAGGTTGCACTTGAACAAACGTCTGGTTCAGTCGACCTTGTACGTCCCCTGATCCCATACGACATGCACCAAAGCCATTGTTCAGTTCAATTCGCATTGGATGATCCCCCATAAGCTCACGAGGTCGACGTACTTGAAATATAAGTTCCCCCATTACGATATGTCGAACAAGGTAGATTTCCTCGACCGTCACGGTGGATCCAAAGACACCTCCAAAATTACTATCGAAAGCCAGAATCATGGAGACCAAAATTCCCCACTCACGAGCTGTACGACGAATATTTTCCCTAGATCACAGCCATGATCAACAAAATTGAAGAACATTTCCAGATTCACTCGACGCACTCGAAGATACTCTCTAAGCCTAGGACTCCCAAACTTAGAGAGTATGGGATAAACTGTTTGGGCCAAAATTGGCCCCAAGGGTAAAAACGACATTACACCGCAAAACCAACTATAAACCTGAGGCCCATCAAGCAGAATGGACCCACAAACGGAATGTCACAGACCGACCCGGACCGCCTCAAGGGCCCAAACCCGTTAACACGAAGGGAGCCAACAGACACCAATTACTGGAATCAAGAGGAAATCAAAACTCAATAAAGATCACCATGAAGTCGATAGATTGAGCTTTAAGACACGATTGTCAGTTATGAAGCATGGAAAATCAGGAATAACTCACATTGATAGCAACTCCAACGGGCAGAATAGAGAGCCTATAAAGGAAAGAAACGAAATAATAGAGAGGGACATGAGATCTTCAGACACGACTCATCACACAGACATTGTTAGCATACCCCGCCTTCACGGCATTCAAACTGAAGTTAAGGTATTCCTGAGACCTTGACTCTCCCATCTAGAACTATATTCATTCTTTGACACTGACTTGAGCGTCGGAGTGCCTACGACTTCCACCACACCGGTAGGCAGTAAGCTCCTCATTCACTCTACTCATTTTGCAGGTTTGCTCGTGCCCTACTTTTTGATAATCTCGATTGTGGACCACTACCGAAATCAGCCTCCACAGTTATAAAGGTGCGAAGATACAAACCTGGTACTCAACTAGGAGAAATATCACTTCATGGTACAGAAAGGCATTGTTCTTGGACACCGGATCTCACAAAAGGGGATTGAGGTAGACAAAGATAAAGACAGTTGAAAAACTACCTCCACCAACATCAGTAAAAGGTATTCGAAGTTTTCTTGGACATGCAGGTTTTTACAGGAGATTTATCAAAGATTTTTCCAAAATTACAAAACCTCTTTGCAATCTTCTGGAGAAGGATGTGCCTTTCAACTTCACCAAAGAATGCCATGAAGCTTTTGAGATCTTAAAACAGAAGATGGTTCTACCCCCATCATTGTAGCACCAGACTGGACCATTCCATTTGAAGTGATGTGCGATGCTAGTGATTTTACTGTAGGTGCAGTTTTGGGACAACGTAAAGAAAAGATTTTCCACACCATTTATTATTCCAGCAGAACTCTAAATGAAGCTCAACTCAACTACACAACCACCGAAAAAGAGTTGCTCGCAGTTGTGTACGCTTTTGACAAATTCCGCTCCTATCTGCTGGGTCCCAAAGTGGTGGTCAACACAGATCATTCAGCAATTAAATATCTGATCACGAAGAAAGATGCCAAACCCAGATTGATCCGTTGGATACTTCTTCTACAAGACTTTGACGTGGAGATTCGAGACAGGAGAGGGACAGAAAACCAGGTGGAATATCATTTATCGAGGATCGAGAATGGAGAAACAGCTGGCAAAGAACTGAAAATCAAAGAAACTTTTCCAGTTGAACAACTGTTTGCCATGAAACAACAGGAAGTCCCTTGGTATGCTGACTATGTCAACTACATTGTGTCAGGAAAATGGCCGTTGGAATGGACAACTCAGCAACGGAAGAAGTTCTTCAAAGAAGTCAAGCACTATGTCTGGGATGAACCGTACCTGTTCAAACGGTGTGCTGATCAATTATTGAGACGATGTGTTCCACAGGAGGAGGTCAACAGTGTTTTACAGCACTGTCATCACCATATGGCGGACACTTCAGCGGAAACAAAACTGCAGTAAAAGTTCTTCAATCAGGTTTGTTCTGGCCCACTCTTTTTATAGATGCTTATCTTTTTGTTTTTCAATGTGACATGTGCCAGAGAACAGTGAATATTTTCAGGAGAAATGAAGGACCATTGCAAAATATTCTGGAAGTGGAAATATTCGATGTGTGGGGTATAGATTTCATGGGACCCTTTGTTCCATCATTCGAAAACATGTACATCATAGTTGCTGTAGACTACGTCTCCAAATGGGTTGAAGAAATTTCACTGCCATCCAATGATTCAAAAGTGGTGATCAAATTCCTGAAAAAGAATATTTTCACTCGATTCAGAACACCCCGTGCAATCATCGGCGATGGTGGCTCACATTTCAGCAACAAATACTTTGATGCACTTCTATCCAAATACGGAGTTACTCACAAGGTTGCCACAGCTTACCATCCACAGTCAAATGGACAGGTTGTGGTTTCAAACAGAGAGATCAAAAGAATCTTGGAGAGAACTGTTGGATCAACAATGAGAGAATGGTCAACAAAACTAGATGATGCATTATGGGCCTACCGAAAAGCCTACAAGACACCCATTGGTATGTCCCCATATCGATTGGTGTTTGGAAAACATGTCATCTGCCAGTTGAGCTTGAACACAAGGCGTACTGGGCACTGAAGAAGTTGAATTTTGATTCACAAGCTGCAGGAGAGAAAAGATTTCACCAACTCAACGAATTGGAGGAGTTTCGTCTATAGGCTTATGAGAATGCCATATTATACAAAGAAAAGACAAAGAAATGGCATGACAGAAAAATAGTGCACAGACAGTTGGAACCAAGGCAGCAGGTGTTGTTGTACAACTCGAGGTTGAAACTTTTCCCTGGAAAGTTGAAATCTAGGTGGTCAGGTTCTTTTGTGATCACTCAGGTTTTACCATATGAAGCTGTTGAGTTACTAGATCCCAATACCAACAACACATTCAAGGTTAACAGTCATCATGTCAAGCACTACTGGGGAGAATCATTTGAGCGACAAAAAGAAAGTGTCACACTTTCAGATCCAGCCTAACATTCAAGAAGTCACGTCTAGCTGACGACTTTAAACTTAGCGCTCGCAGGGAGGCAACCCATGCAATTTTTATATATATTGTGATTTGGTGTGATTTAATTTGGTGTGTTTAGTTTTTGCAGGTTAAGTCATTTCAGGATGGAAGAAGCTCTAACAAATCTTCACAAGCAATTTCCTTCTCTCCCTCAAAAATCTCTGATGAAAGTTTACAAAGCTCACTTGGAACGGATGAGACTACTAACAATTCACGGTGTTCCTAATGACATTCGTTGGGTAATTGAAGCACAAGTCCGATTGGCAGGTGAGTCTTCTGACTCTTTTATTTCACATCTACCTGGTTTTGGAAGAAGCACATATGCAAAGAAACGTAGAGTTATGCAAATGGGTGTTTGTTACAAATGTGCACGCTGGAATTGTAATACTCGTTGTCGTTCTTTAGGAATGGTGTCTGATAATCGCGAAGATAAAATTAAATTCATTAGGGATGGCTTGAGTAAGAAGTCTTTAGATGATATATCTTCGACTCTTGAGACGCACCCCAGTGGATATGTTCACATAGCCTTTCGCAAATTACATACACAATTTCAAAAAGAAAGACAACTGTTAAGTCTTAGGAATCTGACTCAAAAAGACATTGTTTGCCAATTTATAAGAAAATTGGATGGGAAGCTTGTCCCTGACACATAGACTTCAATCAAGTTGTAAATTCTTGTACATATTATATCTCTTTGTCTTTTCCTAATAATTGTGATTTGTTTTGTTGTTCTCTTTAATTTTCTCCGACAGGATCCAGACCTTTTTGACTTTCACGATTTATTTTACTGTTTAACTAATAATTAACATTTGGCAGGTACTAGTGCTATTATTTTACTCACCCTTTTTCAGGTGTTATAAATTCAACTCATCATTTCACTTTTAAAGACATCCAAAGTAAAACATGGAAGCCACTTTAAGAAGACGAGTTGAAAATATATGTGTGTTTTGCGGTAGTAGTGTTGGTACTAAACCACAATACATAGAAGCAGCACAAGAATTGGGTCGAGTCTTAGCTGCAAGGAATATGCACTTAATATATGGCAGAGGCAATCTTAGACTTATGGGGATCGTTTCAAAGGCCGTACAGGAAGGAGGTAGTAACGTTTTAGGAATCATCCCAAAACCCTTGGCAGAGGCAAATCTTATTGGATCATCAAACGGAGAGGAACTGATCGTGCCAGGTATGTCTGAACGAATGGTAGAAATGATTAGTCGTGCTGATGCTTTTATTGCTTTGCCAAGTGGCTTGGGCACATTGGAGGAAATTTTTATAGTACTATCTTGGGCGAACCTGAACATACACTAGAAACCAATTGGGCTGTTTAACGTAGATGGATTTTATGATTTTCTTTGTGTGTTTCTTGATGATGCTCGGAGAAATGGGTTCGTGTCAAAACCTTTGAAAGAACTACTCTTTACTGCTAGACTGCTCTGGATCTAATTGACCAACTCTTAGCCTATGAACCACAAGTTGATCCTATCCTTTCAAAGATAAATTGGTCTGAGGACGATCGTGGTAAGAGACGTCGTGTTAATCAGGATCTTAACCTTTAACTTTTCGTGTAGAATTTCAGCTAACCAGATACTATCTTCTAAACTCTTCTTCTACTGTTTAAGACATTGAGGACAATGTCTCATTTAGGTTTGGGGGAGGGAATTAGTTGATTAATATCTTCTTTTTAGTTGTGTGTTATTTTTATTTTTTAGTCCAAAATTTTCGAAAAATACAAAAAAATGAAAAAATTCAAAAATTACAAAAAGATATTGTGTTTTTTTTTTTATTTTGACTAAAAAGGTGAAATTGGTGAGAGATAGCTGAGTAAGGAGTTTCGACTCCTGATACGTATCTCAAGCTATTTTCGAAATAAGTTAATTTTTGTTTATTTCATTTTAAATTATTTAATTTGTAAATTCTCCATAAAACAGACTAAAATGGATCTTCATATGCTCAGTTGACAGGTATTATCAACATGCATAGTAACATACGGACATGAGTTAAAATTGAAACATTTGTAATACTCAGTGCTCTAGTTTAATTGGAGGAATCATCTCAAAAAGCAATGGAGTAAAAAAAAAATATCTAAGATCCGAGTTATTAAGTCTGTAAGGGTGTTTTAACACCTAGTGCCCTAAAACCAACTGGTTTGGGAGTCACTGGCCCAAAGCTCGCTACATGGATCAAAGATGTTGCAACTGGTTTTGGAGCCACCGACCTAACACTCGTTACATAGATGGAAGATATTGTATATAAATAAATAAAAAAATCAAAAATCAAAGAAAAAAAAATCAGAAAAATGAGAAAAATTATTCCATTGCCATAAAAAAGGTGTGAAATCTGATAGAACTTTAGGACAAAAAGATTACTCTCTTATCAACTACACTTGTGAATGTTGTTGGCAAAAATTAGATTGATTAATACTTTGTTGGCTGTGTATATGGAGAATGGTAAATATAATCGAAGACTTTACTTATTCGGTAATTTAGAAAGAAACAAAACAACTAGTAACTTGGAGTAGAAGTTTCACCTGATTAGTCACTAACTTTCTTTATTCTCTTTTCTCTTGTCTTTTTGCTTTTGTGTGCATTAGCTTTACTACATTTTTACTTTTGTAAAATGTTTGTGGGTATTATTGCTGTAAACTCTCACGAGACTACAACTCGTCCACTAGGGACACCTAGGGGTTTAAAGGCTTGTTGCATATGCTAAATGCAACCGTGATCCCTACGAAATTGGCTTAGTTTAATTTTAATTGTTTCTTGTATTTTATTTTGTTGTTTTGCTCGAAGACTAGCAAAATGTTAGGTTTGGGGGTGTGATGAGCGGAAAATATATCAATATTTACCGCCCCTTTTACTTAATATTTTGTTTAGTGTCTCGGGTTTGATGAATATTTTGATGTGTTTTAGTTTATTTTACAGATAAAATAATATTGGGACTCAATGAAATCATTTATGACGAAATATGGGTCAAATAAGGGTAAAAAGTGGACTTGACATATTAATTTTGGAGATTAGAATCTTGAAATGGCGTTTTAACGAAGTGCAGTTTTGGAAATTCTAATTTTGCGCATCTGTCATATTTTGGGCATAAATTTTCACTCCGATATCGGATGGAGCTGATTCAAGTGCCAGATTAAAGAAGACTCGAAGATCTACAACTTTTAAAGACAAAATAATTTCTAATTCTGAAGATTTCATGCCCGAAATTGATGAACCATCCAGAAGTGTGTTGTGTGTAATTATTAAAGTCACTTTCAATCATTTTTCAAAGCAAAAAATAAATTAATAAATAAATAATAAAAATTATCAAATCATCACCAAACATGATAAGAGATTAGTGGAGCAATTAATAATGGATTTAGTGGAGTAATTAGTGGAGAAATTAATAATGGATTTGGTGGAGAATTTGATGGATGATTTGATGGAGGCAAAATTTTGCCTATAAATACCAAGTCATTTAATTTGTAAATTTCATACTTTCTTCTTTGAAATTCCTAATGAATAAATAAGAAGATTGTATATTGTTTGTTTATTTACATCTTCCAATAATTAATTTCCGCTTTCGCACTTTCTTTTCTTACTTTTCAGTTTTTACTTTCCGCAATTTACTTTTACGCACAAACCTTTTCTTTCTTTACTTTTGCAGTTTTTATTTTTCAAGCAATGAGGAGGTAACTCCCCCTTACTGGGGTAAAAGATAAAGCTTTTATTATTGCTATCTAGATTAATCTCCCTTAAATATAAAATATAAACTATTTAAAACCTGACTTAATAAGGATACCGCTATATTGGCAGGTTGGAAATTAATTATAAATTGGTTTTAACCTGACTAAGTATGGATACCGCCTGGTTGGTCGGTTGGTAATTAATTATTAATTACTGCCTATATGGCTGATTGGTAATTATCACGCAAAGTTAATATATTACATTAAGAGAGATATCTAAAATAGTAGTAATAAAAGTTTATCCTCTAACCCCAACATTTTCTTTTATTGTACTTTTACTTTATTTAATTTCAGCAATTTACTTTTCAGCAATTCCTTTCAGTAATTTACTTTTATTTTTATTTTTACTTTTTACTTTTTACTTTTTACTTTATTTACTTTTCAACAATTTACTTTTCAGTATTTAATTTTAGTATTTTACTTTATGTCTTTTATTTTTTACTACTTGTAAATATGTGTCGTAACTAAGCCAGTTATCTGGGGTTGTGATGAAATCCAATATCACCGGTTTATAAGGGGTTAGATTATAGTTTGGGTAATATAAAGATTTATTTATTAAGTTTTAATCTTAATGCTTTTTCATTAACTGGCCACTAATAAAATTGACTAGGTAAACTTAAAATGAACTAGATATAGGGATTTTAAGTTTAAGACCTTAGACTCAATAGCCCATGATCTTCCTTAAGGATAAATAACCCTTTAATAGATTTCCTTACTGGATAAGAATATACCTGTCGGGCATGGGTAGCCATAATTGGAACTTAATCTTAATGAATCCAGGTAATTTGGTTAACATAAACATATGGTTCAATTGGGTTATACTGGATATTTGTAGTTGACCATCGGAAGAGGCTTTTACATAATTTAGTGTTCCAGGTTAATAAATCAATATTTTACCCAATTATAAGATAACCACTTCATCTTTAAATAATATTGGAAAGATTCACAACCCTAGATAGTTTTTAATATTGAATTTTCTTAAACCTACTTTCGAACAATTTAATTTACTTGTTTTTAAATTTGGAATCGTCACCTTTTCAAATCAATCAAACAACCTGTTAGATACTAGTAATCATTTGACCTCATAAAATTAATAGATTAGATATTAAGTCCTCGTGGGATCAATACTTTTTATACTACTTGAACGATATGTGCGCTTGCGTTATACACATGTGTAAGCACCGGTCACACACATCGGTTCGAATGAAGTACGTCCAGAATAAGGAGCAAGCCGCTCTTGCGGCCTCCAATGCCAATTTATTGGCTTATGTGATGGAGCGAAGAAATGAGGACGAAGCACATGCCGCTATTTCGGCCTTAAGAGGCAAATTGCTGGCACACCATACGGAGGACAAAATAAAAGAACTATGTGAAGTGAACTACTTGATGGAAGGAGGAGAATCAAAGGAAGAAGAGTTTGCCCTGAATGGACGACGCAAGACAAACATCTCAAGAGGTCAAGATGCTTTGGACGAGGTAAATCTGGGGAATGAGCACGATAGGCGCATTACTTACATCAGAAAGGAATTGGAGCCCCATGTACGTGAAAAGTTAGTTAGTTTGTTGCAAAAATACAAAGATTTTTTTGCATGAGACTACAATGAGATGCCTGGCTTAGATAGGACGTTGGTAGAGCATATGCTGCCAATCATGCCAAGCCATAGGCCTCACAGGCAGCCTCCCCGGAGGTTTGCGCCTAATGTCATGCCTGATATTAAGAAAGAAGTTGAACGACTGTTAGAGGCAAAATTCATTAGGACGACCAGATATGTGGAATGATTGTCAAATATTGTCCCAGTTAGGAAAAAGAATGGAAAGATAAGGATCTGTATAGATTTCAGAAATTTAAACCTAGCAACACCAAAGGATCAATACCCAATGCCGACAGTAGATTCCCTAGTGGATTCCACGATGGGGTATCAAGTATACTCGTTCATGGATGGGTATGCGGGCTATAATCAGATTTACATCACCAAAGATGATGTACACAAGACAACCTTTAGATGCCCAAGCTCTCTAAGGTGTTATGATTCGGCGGTCATGCCATTCGGCCTAAAAAATGCTGGTGCCATTTATCAGCGGGCCATGAACTTGGTCCTTCATGACATGATTGGTGAATTCGTAGAAGTCTATATGGACGATATAGTGGATAAATATGTGACTATGGACGAACATTTTGGCCATTTAGCAACAGCCTTCGAACGAATGAGAAAGTTCAAACTAAGAATGAACCATGCCAAATGTGCTTTCCTAGGGTTTCTAGTGCACCAACAGGGAATTGATATCGACACCAATAAGTCTCAGGCGATCACCGAAGCTATGCCACCCCGAAATAAAAAAAGAGTTGCAGAGGTTTTTAGGGCAAATAAACTTCTTAAGGCGATTCATCTCCAACTGTGCAGGGAAAACAAAAATGTTCTCCTCCTTATTAAAGCTAAAATGCGAGGATGAATTCTTCTGGACCGAGGAACATCAACAAACATTTGACAGCCTGAAGAAGTACTTGTCACAGCCGCCGGTGATGGTACCCCCAGTGCCAGGAAAGCCAATAAAGTTGTACATAGCGGCTGAAAAGTAGTCCATAGCTGGGATGATCGTGCAAGATGACAACATGAACATTGAGAGAGCCATTTACTATATTAGCAGACAATTGCTGAATTACGAATGTAACTATTCTCCCATGGAGAAATTATGTTTGGCTTTGTACTTCACATGTACTAAATTACGAGCATACCTTAGGTCGAATATAGTGTACTTGATTACAAGAATTAATATAATAAAGTACATGTTTTCTTGTCCCATCTTGCATCAAAGAGTCGAGTTTTGGTCACTATCACTTTCAGAATTTGATATACGGCATGAACCCCAGAGGGCCGTTAAAAATCAAGTCTTGGCCGATTTTTTGGCCGACCATCCATGTTTGAGCACGATCAGAGAAATAGAGATGGATTTGGACGAATGTAGTCTGAAACTATGGATGATGTATTTTGACGGATCCAGTACAATGAAGGGAGCTGGAATAGGATTAGTCCTGGTCAGCCCGTTGGGAGAATCTTTCTGATTCCTAGTCAAGTTGAAAGAATGTTGCACCAATAACCAGGCCGAATACGAAGCCTTGATACTTGGGCTAGAGATGCTCCTCAATATGGGAGTAACCCATGCGTCCATCAAGGGAGATTCGCAGCTGGTAATTCAATAAGTGATAGGAGCTTTCAAATGTCAAAGCCTATCAGTCATGGCATTATTAGACGTGGCCAAAGATTTGGTAGAACGATTTGATTACGCTGAATTGGAGTACATTCCGAGCGCGAAGAACGAATTGGCCAATAGCTTAGCCCAAACAGCCTCCGGATATAAACAGACAAACATAGGTAAGGTATACAGGAGCGAAGAGGTTGAGCCAGTCCTCATGAGGTGAGCTAAAGATACGGACGCCATGGTTATCGAAGCCGAAAAAAGGGACGATTGGAGAAACGAAATCAATACATTCCTAAAGCAGCCCGAAGCAGGGAAAGATCAAAGGCTAAAACTTAAAGCTTTGAACAATATAGTATCAGGAGATGTGCTATATAAGAAACGTGGGTTGTTGTTGAAATGTGTAGGGCCATCCGAATCCAAAACTATCATGGCCGAAGTGCATGAAGGCATTTGTAGGGTTCACCAAGCCGAGATAAAGATGTGATGGTTGATTATACGAAGTGGCTATTATTGGCCAAATATGGGAGAATCGTGCACCTCATATGCCAAAGGATGCATTGCTTGTCAGAAGCACAGACCTATTCAGAGGGCTCCAGCAACTGAGATGATCCCAGTCATTAAACTGTGGCCGTTTATGGGATGGGCAATAGACTTGATAGGGAAGATTTATCCTGCATCGAGTAAGAGGCATACTTTCATCGTCGTTGCCACCGACTTCTTCACTAAATAGGTGGAAGCCATCCCGGTTGTAGAAATCTCCCAAGAGCAGATCGTCAAATTCATAAAGGAACACATAATTCACCGATTTGGTATACCACAGACAATAATGGTAGATCATGTACTTCATTAAACGGTGAAAAGGTAAAAGACTTCCTGGGCGAATACATAGTCCGATTAGTGAACACACCCCATACTACCCTCAGTCAAATGGTCAAGCAGAATCAACCATCAAGACCCTTAAAGGATTGATTCGAAAAATGGTGACAGACAACGCCAGACGGTGGGATGAATATTTGAGTCAAGCTTTATGGGCCTATAGAACGTCGTCGTGAATAAGTACTTCGGTGACGTCGTTCCAATTAGTGTATGGTAAAGAGGCTGTGCTTAGAGTAGAAATGAATATTGAGTCTACCAGGGTGATGCTGCAAGACAAACTGACACGGGAATACTACGACGAGGCAATGATCCAGAACTTGTTGGAATTGGACGACGTCAGATGTGATACGCTAAATCGTCTAGAAGCACAAAAGAAAATGATAGCCAAGGAATACAACCTCAGAGTAATGGCTAAATCGTTCAGGGAGGGCGAATTAGTGTGGAAGACTGTGTTGCCACTTGGTTCTAAGGACCCGGTGTATGGAAAATGGTCGCCCAATTGGGAAGACCCATTCATGGTAAAAAAAACGTATTGCCAAACAGAGCTTATCATTTACAAAACTTAAACGGAAGGGTGCATGCAAGAGCGATAAACGACAAATACTTAAAGAAATATGTGCCCTCGTTATGGGAACACGAAAACGTACAAAAACATTGAAACAATAATAAGTTCTCATTAAAAATGGACGAAAACGTCCTACAAATATATAGGATAGACGATACAACGTCTTCCAAAAGTATCACTTTGGGCCAAAAGACCGCCGAAAATCCTCAGGCAGCTCTATAATAGCCGAGAGCGTCTCCCTCCTCAGGCGCCATTCGTCATGTATTTCCATACCCACTGCATCCAAGTCGGCCAGGCTTTTCTCAAAATTGATGCGGGCCAACCCTTTATACTCTGCCATGGATTTGTCCATTTCCTCTACTTGAGTAACGAGGGCCCTCCTCTTAGCCTCTTTCCTCATTCGACTTTCCTAAAAAAGACGATGCATCTCTTTCAGCTGTCGCTCCGGGTCCAGGAATACCGATTCCTCGGTCACCATTTCTTATGTAGTCTCCATCATGGTCTGATGTAGCGCCTCGAGAGAACCACGGAGCGTTCATTCCTCATCACAGAAGAGCGAAGCCCGACCCTCTGGCTGTGCACATTTTGATACCGAGAGAGAAGGTTTGTTATTCCATCTTACATCTCTTGGAGGAAAAGTCGATCATCAACATATATTAGCAAGGCAAAGAGGGTCAATGTTGGTTCAGTTCAGAGGAACATTTGTCCAATTGGAGGACGTTCTCAGGCAGAGCGGCCTGGTTAACCTCCAGTGCAGCAAAAGAAACGTATTGACCAATGATCTTCCGAAGACCATCCAAATCAGCGCTGGCGCTGATTGAAGGCGAGGAAGGCAGAAAAAAAGAAGAAGACAATCGTCCAAAACGGTCCAAAGTGCTCTGGATCGATTGCAGCAATGGGTCAGATGCCTGCATACAAAGAATGAGTTAGCAAAATGAGCCAAAACCACGAGTCAAAAGAAAATGGAGAAGGGCTTACCATCCCAGAATTAGAATCAGAAGGCTGATCCATCAGTGCCTCGAGTGCTTCAGCTGCGGGCTGCGCTGGCTCTTGTTGAAATGAAGGACCTGGGGGTGATGAATGCTGGGGGACAAGAGTCGACGGCGATGCGTCCTGAGGAGAAGAAGGCCGAGCAGGAGAATTCATTGGCAAAGCAAGAGACTCAGCCCGAGGGGGCAACAGTTGCTCAGCAGCGGCCGACAGCAATCATGAGAGCCGAAGATGACCGCTGCTCAGGCTTAAAGGACTCCACTTGAGAAGAAAAAAGCAGAGAAGCCGAAGACGACGGCTGTGCTAAGAACAAAGCCTGACGCGCGGAAGTGTTTAGGGATGCTGCCTCTAGTATTGAATGTTGTGGCGCTGTAATCGGCCGAACATCTTTAAGAGAATCGGAGTCGAATGATTTAAAAATATAAATGATTTCATCTTCTTCGTAAATACGACGAAGTACGTCGTCTTTATACATAGACCGAGCCTCCTCTAATGACTCAAATTCGGCCAAACTATAAAGGTCGTCCACGTCCCTATAACTCCTGAGGCAGACATCCTGCGTACTAAGGGGTAAAGCTGCTTAAGGTGACACCAAAGAGACCCAGTCGGCCAGATAGGCTCTGGCACTTCAGCCTCATCATCCGGATCCTGCACGATTGGTACAGAACCGTCCGAATAGATGCGCTCAAATGAGGAATGATCACCAGGAATCTCCTCAACTCTTAGACGCGAATGGCCAAACTCAACAGATGGCTCCGTACCTTGGGGGTCAGCTCCAATTGCACCTCCATCTCCTTGGAATTGTGCCATGACGGGACCTTCGATAGCGTCATCCTCGTCAGAGGTAAATTGAATAACCGGTATCCCTGCAGGTCCCGCTCCCTCGCTTCCGCCCACAGGAGCTTCGGCCTCCGGAATTCGCGCCGTTTCAGGAACTGCTGAAGGCGGATCAATCTTGAGAGCCTGCACCAAAAATGCACAGTCATGATATCAATATACCTCAAACCTGTATGAATGCAAAAGAAAGCAGGTCTCAAGCTAATACCTTAGGGCGACGGACGAGCGGAACGTCCGAATCAGAACTTCGGCTGGGAGAAGACTACTTCATTTTAGCAAGCTTTATGCTATTGGGTTTAGACGCCTCAGCTGCCTTCTTCGACCCCGACGGCTCAGGAGATTTGGGGGATAAAGGAATAAAAGAAAACACCCTCGCGGTAGGCAAAGAAAAATATCGTTCATGGGTCGATGGCCAGAAGCGGTCAAAGTAAGGATGAACGGATGTACAAAGAGTGAAAGGAGCTATGACAAAAGAAGACAACAAAGAGCGAGTCTCCACCAATGAGTCCTCAACTTCAGAAACATAAAAGACCTTAAAACGGTCTGACGACGCAGAATACGAATGAAAGAATGCAAGAGGCCACCCTTGGACGAGGCCAAATTGATGGGCGATGAAGTTGGGCGAGTACGCCTCCACTCCAGCCTTGCCATTGGCCCCAGTCATGATGTCATTAACCAGGTCGCGGCTGCATAAAAACTTGCGCCACATGCGAAGACCTGATTTGTCCTCTTCCGAAAGAGGAAGGTCATGGACGAAAGACGGACTGTTCGACACAGTAAAAGGGAAAAAAGAGGGAACCCGAGGAATAGTATAAAAATAATCAAAGGTGGCACGAGGAATGAAAGAAGACGGCCTAAGCTGAGCAAAGAGAAGGCCGACACAAAAGTAAGGGTGAGTCGAATCAATTGTACCAAAAATAGGAAAATAGGCTCTCAACCAAAGTTGGACGATCCACAAGGGACCAAAAGTAATGGGTGATGACCCCGACCGAAGTTGCTTTTGGAGGACGGCCAGCCCCCGATACGTGGCGGCAAGAAGAAAAGAGGTAAAGTCTAAATGACAATCATGGGCGAGATCAGAAGAAATGGGGAGGTAGCCCGCCACAGGTTTTTGGCTGGGTGCACAAATGATATATTTGCACAGCCAGTAATGAAGGAAGGCTGTACGTTATAGCATTGAAACCGTACCAGCTGTTTTCGAATATGTGCGAAGAATAGAAGAATAGGACGAAAATGAGGAAGGACCCATTGAAGGAGGGGGAAAACAAAAGTTTGTAGAGGCCGAAATGGTCGCTCCGAGAGGGGTCAGACCAGTAAGAGTACCAACATCACGAAGGGTGATAGTAAATGGCCCGACCGGAAAAATGAATACATTATACTCGTAAGACCAAAATAGTAAGGAAATGGGAAACAATTTGCGATTTAAAGCCGACAGGGAAAAAGAAAGCTCAATGAGAGGAAGAAGATGGTGTTTGTCTAAAAAAACACGAGTATCCGCATGTAAAGCATACGTTGATACCAGACTTCGAAAGCTGTATCGGGCTTGGGCCAGGTGCGAATCAGACTGGACTGAGTAATGACAAAAATGTTGAGTGGTTCAGAAAACGGAGGACTAGAAGAATAGGGAAATTGCTGAGCCAACGGGGCCGTTGCAATGGCGTTATCATCAATGAAGATGGGGCAAGAGCGTATTGGCCGAAATCCTCATTGAGAGTGTGAAGGCCAAAGACGCCCACATAAGAATCTTCCAATGCCAACTTATAATCAGCGAAAGTTGAATCGCTAGTTTTGGGAAAAGAGGAAGAATAAGCCATTGATGACAAAAGAGCAAGAAAGCATTACAAAGCGAATTTGCAGAAAGAGTTGAGGGTATAGCGAGAAACGGAGGATGATGAAGCCTTATGAACAGACGAAGGGTTTAACTTGGGACAGCTGTCGCAACATGAATCGTCGAGGAGTGAAAGCAGCGGGAAAATAGAAAATGATAGAAAGTTACCCTAGACAGGTGTTCTAATACAACTCGCTGCACAAGTGACGTGCGACGGAAGGAAACACAGAAGTGACGTAAAAAACGACTCTTAAATGGGTCTCATGATGAAACGTATATGAAAAGGCCACACATTTATTGCAGATATAATGGGTTCGCGTAGAACTCTAAAGGACGGTCCGACAAACTACAGGGCGAATAGTCTAACCTCGAATTTACTTCGCTCGACCTCGCTACTTCGGCCTCCAGTAGATCGGCCGAGCCTCAAAATCGTACCGGTCTTCAGAATTGACCAAGAACATGTGTCAACACTACACTTTCCAAAGACGTCGCCCAAGCTTTCTCTATTATTAACACAAGTAGCCAGGACTGATATGACAAGACCATCAGGCCACATGTTTACTCTGGCAGAGGACCAGACTTTGGGCAGGGAGCCCCTCCAATTGATCAGACAGCACGTTGAAAAACCCCTCATGTAACAAAAATACCATGGTTTGGGAGTATATGAAAGGGGGAAATCCAATCGATCAGATAGCACATGAAAAAACCCTTCACGTGACAACAGTACCAAGGTCTCATCACCACCTATTTAAAGGACAAACTTACTAACCAGACTCTCCATAGTCAAACAGAGTCTTGAAAATGAGAAGGAAAAGATCGGAAGAGGCATAGCAGAGTTGGAAAAAGGAAAAGCTCTGCATGAAACATAGGCCACCAGAGGTGGAAGCTTCTCTTTAGTAAGGTGTGAAATGGAAAGTAAGAAGACTCGCTAACGGCTATCCACACGGCGTAAGGTGTGAAATGAAATGTAAGGTTGTGGATGGGCTGCGTCCGTTAGCGACAAATTGTCCGGGGTCCTTTGTGTGGAAGGTATTGTACCTCCCGAGTTGCGAATGGGTTACGCTCGTTAACAACGGTTTGCCTGAGCTTCTCTAAGCGGAGCATGCTGCTTACCTGGGACCTCAGATTCTATGGACTGGGGATTGACCGAATGATGGGCCGGCCGAAGGCGGAAACGGATGATCATACAAGTTTCAATCACTCCAATACATACGCTATTTCGTCTTCTCCGACCGAAAATTCGCTCCTCAGATTCTCTAGACTGAGGGATTAGTCGAATGATGGGCCAGTCGATCAAAATGGTCTAGTTAAGGGCGAAATGGAACGTCCGTCAGAACAACCCTCGGTTGGCGTGGTGGTCTTCCCTGAAATGAGGAAAGAACGAACCGGGATGGAAGACTAAAAATTCACCTCGATCTTCATTTCCAGTGCAATCAAGGTAAATTTGGGGGATAATTGTTAACAGACGAAAATCTCCACCACGCCAAAGAGCGAAGGGAAGAAGGGCGATGGACCAAAGGGCGACAAAGAGCGTGGGGCGATCAGACCAGCGTTTAGGACGAAAACCCATGATGCGGTTACGTTTAGGACGAAAACTCATGATACAGTTACTTCCACGATCATGGCAGTTGGACAGTTTTCCCCCACAACCAAGTAGTTGAGACGCGCAGCTCAGCGGTTACAGGCACGATCCATCAACTGCAGGGAGATACTGGAACCGCTTAAAACGGTTGACAAACTTCACTATAAAAGCTTATCTATGCCAAGAGAGAAAACCCCGATCAAATGAAGACTCAAATGAGCATATTTTTATTTTTCATTTCTTAGATTGTAACTTTAGGACTGTAATTTGTGTGCTTGTGCCCCTTGGAGGTTTATTCACTCAATCAAAAGCCCATTGCTGGGACTTTATCTCAGGAGGTTTGAACCTTACACGCTCTTCTTTCTTCACGCATAAAAATTGCGCAAACAATATTATAAAGCACAATTGTGTGGGAGGAAAGAGAAGACAATCAATGGTTAGGATTAAGAGAGATAATGTATCCAAATGCTATCTTTATGTGGCTTAATTGGCGGCTCAGATCATTTCATTATAATCTAATGGTTGATAAATAATCATTCCATTATAGAATCTCTATAAAAATGGAAAATGAAAACTACCAAATAAATTAAAGAATAAAATCATTTATTAATGGAAAATGAAAACTACCAAATAAATTAAAGAATAAAATCATTTAATTAAAAAAATTATTTAATTATAAACAAATTAAATAACATAATATCAATCTCTCTGTAATTTCTGTAACACTAAGCCGTAGGCACGGGCACACACTAATATATATATATTAACGACATAGAATAAAGCTTGCATTTTCAACGCGGTAGGGACTAAAGTATCATTATGAAAATATATAGGGTAATTGAGTGTCATTTTTCTTAAAGAGAAACATCCATATGTACATAAAGATATTTTTTGAACTACATAATAGATGAATATTGTAATAACTCATTTTTCTTTTTACATCAAGGGTAACCTTGAGGAAAACCGCAGCCAGTTAAGACCCTCAAATCGAAGAAAAATTAATACACATTATAATAAATAAGTCAAAAAAATCAATATCAATATCAAATCACATATATTAAAAATTCATTTAGGGTTCTCAAAACTCAGGACCGCTTCATATTTCACGTGCATGTTCAAATTCTCTTGTATATATATGCGGAGGCATGATAATGAAGCCCTTGACTAGTAGTATAAGAAAATTAATTCTTTTTTTAAGTATCGTTATCAGATTGTGATTGAAAACGCGTTCAAATTTCCAATTCAAACATCTTGGTTTGCATGCACCTTAGCTTACTCCTTGATTTTGAAACAACAACCAATTTTCTTATTTTCTTATGATTGACATTTTTTAAAAAGTGGTCCGTATATATATATATAAGAATTAATCAATCATATATAAAAGGATTGATTGACTTGAACCAACGATAATGAGTGCCAATTTATTGTAACATAACTGATTAATTATTCAAAATTTGTGCCCTTTTTTTTTGTTTTTCGAAAATTATATATTATAATGTAAGGAAAAAGGTTCAAATCCTCGTGAAACCGGAGCAAAATTTATCTCACAGACATACATAGAGAGTGGAGAGGACTGACATATTTTTAGGTCCAAAAAGCACATGAGATGTCATATCACATGAAATACAAACTTTATTTAATGATATTTAAAAATTTGGTGATCTCAAATATGAGTTTTAATTCAAATTGAATATGTACTATATGATAGATTGGGCCCAAGTAATCCTTGATAGATCTTATGGAAAACAAGTTCTCCACGGATTACTGACGGAATATATATATATACACAAACAGTAGATTCATGTGAATTTAATGTGGATTGTAAGGACATATAAATACAAAATATCTTATGTCTTTTAGCTAAATGTGGACGGTAAGATGTCAACCGGAAAATATTAAACCTTAAAAGAAAGAGAACACTATTTTCTTTCTTGTTTGGTGGGGAAGATGAAGATAGTCTATGTCTTTTCCCAATCAATTACCATTGATGTATATTAAGCAAACACTTGGATGGACTACAATGCTAAAGCCTAGTAAGTGAAAAATCAAAGCAATGGACTAACCAATTTTCAAAATCTCATTCATGCTAGCTAAGATGCCATCTAATTTCATGTCTTTTGTGTATAAAACGTTTTTAATAATTGCATGCACACAAAAGCCAATGGTCTCTTACTATTGAATGTGAATATTGATAATGAAAGTTTATAGAGATTCCAAAATCACACAGTGTTTGAACATTAGCTTAATAAATGTGGGATCTACCCCACATTTATTAATATTTTATATTTTTTGAAGACTCCAGAATATTTTACCATTTTTTCTTTTGTTGGGAATAAAAAATATCTATTTTCTTTCAATTTTTTGTTTCTCTTTGAATCTCTTTTGAGATTTTCAGTTTCGAAAAATAAAATGAAAAATGCCGAATTTTGTTAAAATATTTATTCCAGACTAAAGTAACAAGTCTGAATAAGATTAATTCATTCTTCGTTGAAATCAATTTTGAGAGATTTTTATCATAACAATACCTACTGTAATATTGTATGTGTCTGCTATATATATATATATAAAACTTATCTTTGAATATTCCATTTAAGAATAACTTATAAAATTAAGATATAAAACAAGAATTTTTATAATTAAAAATTGAAGGTGGTTGTAAATTAACTATTTAAATTTATTTTTTTTTGAAATCGTTGAAACCTCACCACCAAACAACCTCTTCCGGGGTTAAACGGAGCAGATAAAACCCCCGACTGTCTCAAGCTTTTATAAGAAACATACTTTCTGGATTCAAACTTAGGATCTCAATGTGAAATCCTGAACCCTACACCACCAAATCACGTTCCTTGAATTGCGTTCCAAAATGCATGAAACTTTACCTTTATTTACCAACCAAAACAAACTATAAACACATAAAAGGAATTAATTGAAAGTTGTGACGACTAGATTTACTGGAACATTGGAGTTGATTAAAAAGAAATTGTACTTTAAAATAGGAATGCTCATAAAAAATTATTAAACGAGTTTGATTTAATGTTTTTCAAATAATTTATTTTTAACTAATTAATTATCATCTAAATTCGAATTCTCAGTGGCAAAATAAACCCTCACCTTGGAAAAAATATCAGTTATTAAGCAAATTAAAGGTCTAATTAAATATTTATTTTGTGTAAAATGGAGTGCATGAAATATGATATGAAATAAAAGCTTATACTTGTCCTCAAATGAAAAATAAACAAGCACACGTAGCCATCCAATGCTTGTTCTGTCATCTCTTGATAGTGTCTAGTATTTAATCCCTTACAACCCCACCAGATTAGAAACCACAAAAACTCTCATGGCTTATATCGATATTTTTATCCTTCAACTCACTATTTTCCTTCTCATTTTCCTCCCAAAACCTTGTTTTCCCAAGAAACAAACACTCATTTTCCCCCTCAAAACACAAACCCTAGCTTACAATTATAACAAAGCTACTACAAACAAGCTCTCTTTTCACCACAACGTTTCTTTAACAGTCTCGCTCAAGCTTGGCACGCCGCCTCAAGATGTCACCATGGTACTCGACACCGGCAGCGAGCTTTCATGGCTTCATTGCAAAAAAACCCTAAATTCTAATTCCATTTTTAACCCACTTTCATCTTCTACATATTCTCCTGTCCCATGCAACTCTCCCACATGCAGGGTCAAAACTCGGGACTTACCCGTACCCGCTTCATGTGACCCCAAAAGACTCTGCCACGTCACCCTATCCTACGCTGACTTGACTTCTACGGAAGGCAAACTCGCTACCGAAACAATATTCTTAGGCGGGTTAGCCCGACCCATGTTTGTTTTCGGGTGTATGGACTCAGTGTCCAGCTCGAACTCTCAAGAGGACGCGAGAACCACTGGGCTAATGGGCATGAACCGTGGCTCATTGTCTTTTATTACTCAAATGGGTTTCCCCAAATTCTCTTATTGCATATCGGGATTTGATTCGTCGGGCGTTTTACTGTTCGGTGACGCGAGTTTCTCGTGGCTTAAACCGTTGAAATATACTCCACTGGTTCGGGTATCCGAGCCATTACCGTATTTTGACCGGGTTGCTTATAGTATCCAACTGGAGGGGATTAAAGTTGGGAGTAAAGTGTTGAATTTACCAAAATCTGTATTCATCCCGGATCACACCGGGGCGGGTCAAACCATGGTGGACTCGGGTACCCAATTCACCTTTTTAATGGGTGAAGTTTATAGTGCTTTGAAAATTGAGTTTATGCAGCAAACAAAAGGGATATTGAGAGTATTTGATGACCCAATTTTGTATTTCAAGGTGCAATGGATTTGTGTTATTTAATTGAGTCAACTCGATTGGGTTTGCCGCCCGAATTGCCAGTAGTGAGTTTGATGTTTAGTGGAGCCGAGATGAGTGTATCGGGTCAAAGGCTATTGTATCGGGTTCCCGGTTTATCGGTGGGTACGGATTCGGTGTATTGCTTCACATTTGGTAATTCTGATTTGTTGGGCATTGAGGCCTTTGTGATTGGCCATCATCATCAACAAAACGTGTGGGTGGAGTTTGATTTGATTAAATCAAGGGTTGGATTTGCTGAAGTGAGGTGTGATCTTGCTAGTCAAAGGCTTGGGGTAGCCCTTTAATGAATTATTTGTTTTTCCTTTTCTTCTTTTAAGCGAAAAGGATACCTAGACTTTTTAACTTTGTTGTACAGGTAGATGCTTAATGTTTCAGAATTGACTTGCAAAATTTTTATAAAAAAAATATTTTTAAGATCTATAATAATATTAATTCAATGTGAGTAAAATTAATTTTTACAAAAAGAAAAGATAGATATTCTTTATTATAGTTTTTCAATAATATTTTCGAATTGAATGGGGAACTAACTTCATCACTGAATAAAAAAACATTATCCGCAATGACTGAAATTAAAACTAAATTTATATGTTCACTAGAGTCTACTTATATTTTTTTTTTTCTCATAATTTAGATTTAATGGTCAGAATAGGAAGATATTGAACAAAATTTGTTATAATTAAAAATAATTTAATTTCGAGTAAATCAAAGGCTCATACTACCAGTATCATTATTCTTTAATTTGTGATTCTGGGGGATCTCTGTGAGTTAGGTACAGAAAATCAAATCTGATTTGTTTGAAGGGGAGCAGTTAGATTGATTGCCGTGGGTACCACGTAGTTTTGATTTGATGACGTTTGATCAGTTTAATGAACGGTTTTGACATAAAGTGACTGCATATTATTTGGCATGCATGTAATCAAAATTCAGGAGTAATTATTCGATCAAGTTGAATTATTAATAAATTAATAAATAATGAGTTAATATTTATTTTTTTAATATTTTAATATATATAATAATAAATTATTAGATTATTACAGTATCACTATTTTTTCGGGAGTTCAGAAGTCGCAGTGCTGACTTTGGTCTCAAGTTGTGGGCTCTGACTGCTGTCTGAAAATCTATATTTGCCAGCTTGGCGTTTTTGAAAGCCGCCCTACGGCCTACGCTAGGATTTATGCTTTCCCAGTTCCCATTTTCAGGGCATCTGGTCCTTCAACTTGTGCCCTGATATTTAACATCTTTTTTTAATAATTTTTTAATCTTATTCTCTTAGATTTGAATATTTAATTGAATTATTTTAAAGTAGCCTCCCAATTCAAATATTGATGGAAATTAATGAGAAAAAAATTGATTTAAATTTTGATCACCCTCGTACTTTTTAAAATAAAATAAAAAACTTTTTTTTTTTTTTATCTAAACTAATAACAAAGGCTCTTTAAAATTGAAGCTCATCATGGGGTGGGAGGGTACAGTGATCCACGTGTAACTTGTATTAATAATGGGCTAGTATATAGTATATAAAGTTTTGTTTCAGATTTAAAAAATCCGATTTTTTTTTTCTAAAACCTAAATAAATTTCATTACCGAAAAGAATCAATAATATATTTAATATTTAAAGGAAATTCATCATTCTAATGAACATGATTAAGAGACCCAACAACTATCTTTATACGATTTATGTTTTCCCAGTTCCCATTTTATTATATATTTTTTTAATTTTAATATTGATTTTTTAAAAAAAAAAAAAAATCAAACGGTTCCACTGTAGAACCATTGGAATCGCTGGAACCTTTCGATTTCGGTTCGGTTAAGAATGAACCCTAACCAAACCGAAAATTTTCAATTCCGATTCCAAAATCAGAACCATCCAATTTTAACTGGTTCAGTTCTAGTTTGATTCTGATTCCGAATCAAAACCTTAACCAGATCTAAATAGAGAGACAGTTGCCTAATTTTATATAGGGCAGGGCTGGGCCAGGCCTATCCCTATTTACTCATCTTCTTCTAGTTGTTTGTTGAAACAAGGTAATTGGCTTAGATTTATTTTGCCAGCTGCAATCAACTTAATTTGTGTCAGCAAGACGATACCCACTGCATAGATTTGACTAAAATAAACAATTAAATGTTATATAAAAAATATATTACAACATTCAGCTTATTTACTTATAACGTTAACATTAATGTTTTGATATTCTGACAAATATTTATTTAATATTCACAAAATCATAATCTTATAATATAAATTTATTTTTTGACGTTAGTTTATACTCTATCATTTGTTCGCTAGTTTATAATTTATCTTATATTGTCTGATAATACACTATATTAAACACATCCTTAGAGTTTTGAATTGATACGATATAAATCATAAAGTCTACATGGTAAAATTTATAAATCTGAATCAACTATATGAGATCTCTACCCACATACTGAATATAAATTTACATAATTATCCACCTCCATTTGTGAGATGAGATTTTATCTCGAATCCCGTAATGAGAAAAAATAAATCGAGATATCGATTCACCACCCGACTATAATATTTAGTTGTGTATTAAGTAAATATTAACTTGGTATTATAAAGCCATAGTTTTGTTTTGGCTCTTATAACTTAAATTCATTTTTAAATGTGTGACAATCTGTTGAGATGTTGTCTTAATTAACAGTATTATTGGACCCTTATATCCTTGGACGTATCACATGGGGAACAACTGGCGCCCAATTGGATTTTAAATATTCTAAAAACATTATTGTAAAAAAAAAAATTATTTATTAAACTTATGAAAGTGCCCCAGAAAAAAGTAAAAATTACAAAGCTACCCTAATTAATTTTAAGACATTTCATACTAGTTTAAATTTTAAATTTTTTATAATAAAAATAAGTTAAGTTTGAAGAAATATTTATAAACAAGAAAGATTAATAAATAATGAAATTTTATTTGATATATGGCTGATATAATTTTTTTGTTTGTGTGTGAATTGAGAAGTTTGCATTTGCAAAGTTAGGCCTATAAAGAGGGAGATTGTGGATGAAATTATCTCTACTCAGTCAAATTTCTTATTTTTGTGAAAAGAATAATCAACGAATGTAATATTGAAACATAAATAATGTAATAAGTTTTTTTTTTTTTTTTTATTGAAACAGAAATATACACATAAAAACATAAACTTACAACATAAGTAATCAAAATCAATAACACCAAACTGACTTGTATAGATCGAATCTAGCAGATAATGATATGTCCTATACCAGAAATTGGCCCCTATTATTGTGCTTATAGTTCGTTGGATGTTTGCCATCAGAATTCAACAATATGAAAATCGGAATTTCTGCACCGAAATTTCGATCCCTGACGAATTTACTAGCTGTTTGAATTCAAAATCAGAAAATTTGATATATGGAAAAAATCTCGAATGCATGTTCTTGCCTCTAGTCTTTTTATTCCATTTATATAGAATAATAAAAAAAAAGTGGTTATTGCCACCAAATATTTTTCAGATTTTCAATTAATCTTGAAGAGGTGTGTTGATCAGACACAAATCTTCTGATTTAAATGAAAATTAAAAAAAAATATTAAATTAAGGCATTATTTAATGTATCACAAGAGCCCAAGACCCATCTTTTAATTAATTAAATATATTTAATAATCGTAATGCCAAACCAATAACTCAACCACACACACTCAAGCCAAAGCCTAAGCCCAAGTAGGGATGGCAAAATCTGGATCCGGACCCGGGTCCGGATCAGGAAGAGATTTCACAACCCCGGGTCCGGTTCCGGACCCGGGTAAATATTCCCGGGTCTGGACCCGGGTCTACCCGGTCCGGACCCGATTACCCGGATTCTTTTTCTTTTTAAAATTTTAATTGTATTTTTTTATATTTATATTTGTATTTTGTCAATTTTATTTTTTATTTCAATTCTTTTATTTTTTTATTAAATTATATTATTTATTTATATATATATATATGCATAATATTTTATATTTTTTTATTAAAATCTAATTTATTTTTTTTTTTTTTTAATTTTTTACCCAAGACTTCGTTTTGAAGACCCGGGTCCGAATTTTTTCATTCCGGACCCGGGTCGTCCGGGTCCGAATCTTGTTGCCATCCCTAAGCCCAAGCTCAAGCATTATTTTTCCAATTTAATATGAGTGTTTAATATACACTTATTGTTGGGGTTTTGGGCAAAGGGCGCGGCGGAAGTGATGTTCAGGCGAAATCGTAATTTTAAAACTTTTAAATTACCGAATAAATTATTCAATATCCAATATGAATAATTTATTCATATTTTACCTAAACATATTTATTCGATATCAAATAATGACATAAATAGTTAAGAAACGTCGTGAAACTTTTACGAAAATATTTTTTCGCAAAATGGCATAAAACGCGTTTTTGACCGAACCGACTACCCAATGCACATGGGGGTTGCCCAGGTCAGCTCCAACAGTGCTAGGGCAGTTCATGGGCTGCCCGAACAGTGAAAAATTCACTGTTTGGTCAGCCGTCACCTGGTTGGCTCAAAAGTCACATGGTAACGCCGTTTTTCACCGTTTTCGCTTATTTCAACTCCGAAACAATTTCCGGCAATTGTTCCAACACCCAAAACACATCCAATACATTCATATGATATATTTTTTAATAACAAATAAACATGATTTCCAGATCTGATCCAGAAACAAAATATATCAATTTTTCATGCTTAAAATCCAAATTTCCAACATTAATCTAATTAATCTTAACACCAATTCAAGTCACCACAATTGAAGTACCCAAGAACAATTCTAGGCATTACAAGAGTGTTCATAACACTCTAGAATGACAACATATCATCTAATGATCAAATTGAATAAATATTACAATAATATTATTCAATACCACTTCACACATGCACAAGGCCTTCAAATCCATCCACCAAAACCAAAAGCCCCAAATTTCAACAAGTAAAGAAACCCTAGAACTATTCTAGGAACACAAGAACAAAAAACCAACTTTTTAAACTCAAGAATGATAAAGATTACCTTTAATCTCCAATTATCCTTAAGCTTTTCTTGTTTTTCCTTAACTTTCTTCATGGTTTCTTCAAACCAACTTGAGAGCTTTTCTTTTGTGTATTTTCGGCCATGGGTGAGCTTGAATGAAAAAGAAAACAAATTTTCCTAATTTAAACAAGCATTGCCGACTTATAAGGGCATTTTTGTCATTTTTTAAAATTTAATTCAATTAAATAAATTAAGCTTTATGTTAGCAAATCAAATTTTCACACATTTAGCTTAATTAAAACATGCCACATGTATCAATAATAATTAAACATATTTCATAACATTTATGTAATATGAATATTATTTAACTATTCAAATATTTAACATTTAAATATCTAAATAATTAATTATTATAATTATTATTATATATGTATTTTTATTTACATTAAATAACAAATACATATATTAATGGAATGTGTCAAAGTCTCATTTGACAATTAATTAATATGTATCAAATCAAATTTTGTATCAAATACAAATACATATTAATTATTAAATGACCAAAATCCCCTAAAGCATGTGTTATCGTTTAACCGATTAAACGATTCGAATTAACTCATTTAATCATATGAAGTATTATGTGTTAGGGTTGGTGCTCAGAGTGCCAATCTGGATCGTATTTATTTCTGATTCATAAATACGAACAATTCTATTTTCCATAATATTACTAATTTAATGGTAGCACCATTGTCTTTTATACACTTATTCGATCTAATTACGATTAGATATCTGATTATGATTAAATCGAAACTAAATCTGGTTTAGTGATACGTGTATATTAGATAAAGACCATAGGATTTACAATATAGTGCGCAGTTACAACATAGTTTGTAATTGACATTGGGAAGCACACTATTAGATGTATATCCTTAAATAAAGTTTATGGTCAAGATTTACTAACACGGGTCGGTTAGTAAAATCCGCTGAGACCAGTACATGTCATATATCGTGACTTGATCCGATGGTTTATCCCAGTGAACCATGAGTCTCGGGAGACTCATATAGACATGTAGGTGTTTATTTGGTAAACACTGAATGACTTACTGAAAATTTCCTAAAAGATGGTACACCAACATCAATATGAATCTTCTCGAGTTGAGCGAGCATAGTGGTCATTCGACTTGAGATACTACAGTGTGATATATGAGTTATCCTCCATACTTTGATGGTAGTCACGTCAATGATCTATTCATGATCAGACCTTCGCCTGTTCGTTGGGTGTGGACTGATGCTAATGATATCCCGTGCGTATCAAGAGAGGATCTGTCAACCCTGGAAGTCACATGTTTACGATCCAGTAAATCCATGGCCGTGGTATAACTTCGGAAATCAGTTTCGAATGTTATTTAGAGATCGTAAATTGAAACTCGACTATATTATACCGAACATATTTGACGTTCTTATCTATATCTCAGGTATAATATGGATTGTCTGTGACAGATGGATTATACGTATGCAATGACATCGGCTTGCATAGTTTAACGCGATTATACGTGGTCGTCATAATTCATGAGTAGGTGAATTATGGACACGAAATTAGATTTCGTGACGGATAAACCTAAACTTAGAGAGTCCCACAATATGAAGTGTACTCGTTGAGCACTTGGGCAACACGATATGAATAATACAGATTATTCATAATACTTCATCGGATTAAGTGAGTTAATTCGAATCGTTTAATCGGTTAAACAATAACACATACATTAGGGGATTTTGGCCAATCGTAATTATTGTTTATTTGTATTTGATACATAATACGATTAGATACACATTAATTATTCGTCAAATGAGATTTTGACACATGCCATAAATATATGTATTTGTTATTTATTGTAAGTAAAAATACATATATAATAATAATTATATTAATTGATTATTTGGATATTTAATTGTTAAATATTTAAATGATTAATTAATAAACTTTTTTCATAAATGTTATGAAATTTGTCCAATTATTATTGGTTCACATGACATATTTTTTATTAATCTTTACATGTCCAAATATGATTTGTTAATGTAAAGTATACTTTAATTAATTGAATAATTTATTGGCCAAATTGACCAATTTGACCCTAAAAGTCGGTCACAATGATTTAAAGAAGAAAAATGTTTTCTTCTTCACTTAACTTGCTTCCATGGCCGAGATTCACAAATAAAATGGGTCTCAAATTTTGTTTAAAGAATCCATGAAGAAATGAAGGAAAATCAAGAAAAAAAGGTTTAGGAAACAAGAGATTAAAGGTAATATACTTTAACCCTAAGCTTGGAAATTTAGTTTCTTGTTTCTTGATGATCTAGAAAGTTTATAGGGTTCCTTTAATTTTGAAAAATTGGGGCTTTTGGTTATGGATGATGAATTGAAAGTGTTGATGCATGTGTGAAGTAGTTTTGGATGATATTATTGTAATATTAGTCCAATTTATTCATTTGATGACATGTTTCCATTCTAGAGTGTTATGACCACTCTTGTAACACCTAGAATTGTTCTTGGGCGCTTCATGTGTGGTGACTTTGATTGGTGTTGTGGATTAATTAGATTAATTTTGAAAATTAGATTTAAAGCATGAAATTTGGCAAAAACAGTTTCTGGATCTGATCTGAAAGCTTACTGATTTTTTTGATGAAAAATGTGTTTTGTGAGTGTATTCGATGTGTTTTGGGAGTTGGAACAATTGCCGGAAAGTGTTTCAGAGTTGAAATAAGTGAAAACGGTGAAAAACGACGTTAACAAGTGACTTTTGAGCCAACCGGGTGACGTCTGCCCAAACAGTGAGTTCGTCACTGTTCAGTCAGCCCATGAACTGCCCTAACACTATTGGGACTGACCTGGGCAGTCTCCATAAGTGTCGGGTGGTCGGTTCGATCAAAAACGCATTTTGCGCCATTTTTCGTAAAAGTTTCGCGACGTTTTATATATATATATATGTCATTATTTGATATTGAATAAATGTGTTTAGGTGAAATATGAATAAATTATTCATATTAGATATTGAATAATTTTTTCGATTTTTTGAAAAAGTTTTAAATTACGATTTCGCCCGAACCAGGCTTCCGCCGCTCCCATCGCCCGAAACCCCAACAAAAATGGTATCAGAGCAGGTATGATGCTTAATCCATTATATTATTCATGCTTGATATTTGATATTTAATCCAATTTTTAATGTTCACACATGCATATAATCTATATATGTTTCTTGACTTTTCGGTTCTACGCTAACGGAAATGTGACATAAATTTAATGGTTAAATTGAGTTATGTTTTCTATAGGTAGAATTGAATTGTTTAGAAAATGATTTAGATTAAAATTTTATATTTGATGTAGAGTATAGCTTCATGAGGAAAATCCCCGCTTAGAAATAAGGCTGTAAAGTGACGTGTATTGGATACATGTTTCTTAGTCCGTCTTGTCAGTATGGTTTATGGGTATCTTTCTATAACTGCATCCGAGATCGTGCCAAAGCTGTGAGGGTGTAGGTTATGGGATTTTATCCATGCCAGTTGTATATTGATACTAGACAAATTCAAGTGAAAGTGGAAATCCTGAACGTGCCAAAGCTGTCAGGACTACATCGGTAGCTTGAGTTTGTCATTGACAAGTGAAGCCTTGATAGGCCTCATTGTGAACGTGCCAAAGCTGTCATAACGAGAAACGGTCAGGACCAAAACCAGGAGTCATTGGTGAGTGATTGACAATGAGTTGTCTACCTAATGAATATACGTAGGCGAGATCGTGCCAAAGTTGTAAGTCGAAATATATTCATGAGATCTTACTCTCACTATGGAATTTGATTTAATTATTGAATTCTCGTTGTCCGTTGGGGATTACGGTATTACGTAAAGTAGTGGGAGACACTGTTGGGTTAAAAAATTCATAACTTAAGCAGTGTGTAATTTTATGGAAAATACTGCTTTCGTTTTCCTTTATTTTATATTGTCTATAGATTTATACTTCTAATTCACTGCATGCTTATTACTTGAATATGTTTTCTGACTTTACTTATGGTTGCGTAATTCTAGAATAGGTTCTAGAAAGACAGTAGACTTAGAACAAGTTTCTTATTCATGGAGATTTTAGTCTGCAACCATAAGATCAGATTAGTTTTGATCCTAATTATGACATTAGATGATCTATGTCATATAAAGTCAGAAAAGATGTAGTGGGAGTGTCACCGTTGATTAGACTAAACTAGTGGAATCAGTTGCAACTTATGAAGTATTGACTTATAAAGTTGCATAGTGGCCCTATATATTAGAAGTTTTCATATTAGTGTAGTGATTGCGGCTGTCTCATAGTATTTGGATTCGATCTATAAATACATAGACAACTTAGTAGCTATAGCACAATACTGATAAAGCGTCTGAGTCATATTGATGTGGAATTTGGATTCTACAAAATATGAATGATGCTGGATAAGAAAAACGATTGAGTTTGTTGGATGGACTCAACTTGTTAAAGTGGGCTTTCTTATTGTTACCTACCTCTTGAGTGATAGGTGAGCTCTTGAGGGCCATGAGTATGTGATAAACATTGAGATGTGTATATGGTACCGTGGAATGACACTAGAGCAAGTGAGAGAAACTGTTAGGGTTGATGCTCAGAGTGCCAAACCGGATCGTATTTATGTTTGATTCATAAATACAAGCAATTGTATTTTCCATAATATTACTAATTTAATGGTAGCACCCTTGTCTTTTATACACTTATTCGATCTAATTACGATTAGATATCCGATTATGATTAGATCGAAACTAAATCTAGTTTAGTGATACGTGTATATTAGACAAATACCCTAGGATTTACAATATAGTGCGCAGTTACAACGTAGTTTGTAATTGACATTGGGAAGCACACTATTAGATGTATATCCTTAAATAAAGTTTCTGGTCAAAATTTACTAACACGGGTCGGTTAGTAAAATTCGTTGAGACCAGTACATGTCGTATATCGTGACTTGGTCTGATGGTTTATCCCAGTGAACCATGAGTCTCGGGAGACTCGTATAGATATGTAGGTGTTTATTTGGTAAACACTGAACGACTCACTGAAGATTTCCTCATAGATGGTACATCAACGTTAATAGGAATCTTCTCGAGTTGAGCGAGCATAGTAGTCCTTCGACTTGAGATACCACAGTGAGATATATGAGTTATCCTCCACACTTTGATGGCATTCACGTCAATGATCTATTCATAATCAGACCTCCGCCTGTTCGTTGGGTGTGGACTGATGCTCATGATATCTAGTGCGTATCAAGAGAGAATCTGTCAGTCCTGTGTACAGGGCATATGCATCCTACACGTGTTTATGATCTAGTAAATTCATGGTCGTGGTATAACTTCGGAAATCAGTTCCGAATGTTATTTAGAGATCGTAAATTGAAAGTCGACTATATTATACCGAACAAATTTGACGTTCTTATCTATATCTCAGGTATAATATGGATAGCCTGTGACGGATGGATTATACGTATGCAATGACCTCGGCTTGCATAATTTAGCGAGATTATCCATGGTCGTCATAATTCATGAGTGGGTGAATTATGGACACGAAATTAGATTTCGTGATGGATAGACCTAAACTTAGAGAGTCCCACAATATGAAGTGTACTCGTTGAGCACTTGGGCAACACGATATGAATAATACAGATTATTAATAATACTTCATCGGATTAAGTGAGTTAATTCGAATCGTTTAATATGTTAAACGATAACACATGCATTATGGGATTTTGGCCAATCGTAATTATTGTGTATTTGTATTTGATACATAATACGATTAGATACACATTAATTATTCGTCAAATGAGATTTTGACACATGCCATAAATATATGTATTTGTTATTTATTGTAAGTAAAAATACATATATAATAATTATTATATTAATTTATTATTTGGATATTTAATTGTTAAATATTTAAATGATTAATTAATAAACTTTTTTCATAAATGTTATGAAATTTGTCCAATAATTATTGGTTCACATGGCATGTTTGTGATTAATCTTTACATGTCCAAATATGATTTGTTAATGTAAAGTATACTTTAATTAATTGAATAATTTATTGGCCAAATTGACTAATTTGACCCTAAAAGTCGGTCACAATGATTTAAAGAAGAAAAATGTTTTCTTCTTCACTTAACTTGCTTCCATGGCCGAGAGTCACAAATAAAATGGGTCTCAAATTTTTTTTGAAGAATCCATGAAGAAATGAAGGAAAATCAAGAAAAAATGTTTAGAAAATAAGAGATTAAAGGTAATTTACTTTAACTCTAAGCTTGGAAATTTAGTTTCTTGTTTCTTGATGATCTAGAAAGGTTCTAGGGTTCCTTTAATTCTGAAAATTGGGCTTTTAATTGTGGATGATGAATTGGAAGTGTTGATGCATGTGTGAATTAGTTTTGGATGATATTATTGTAATATTAGTCCAATTTATTCATTTGATGACATGTTGCCATTCTAGAGTGTTATGACCACTCTTGTAACACCTAGAATTGTTCTTGGGTGCTTAATGTGTGGTGACTTTGATTGGTGTTGTGGATTAATTGGATTAATTTTGAAAATTGGATTTAAAGCATGAAATTTGGCAAAAACAGTTTCTTGATCAGATCTGGAAGCTTACTGATTTTTTTGATGAAAAATATGTTTTTTGAGTGTATTGGATGTGTTTTGGGAGTTGGAACAATTTCAGGAAAGTGTTTCGGAGTTAAAATAAGCGGAAACGGTGAAAAACGGCGTTATCGGGTGACTTTTGAGCCAACCGGGCGACAGATGCAAAAATAGTGAGTTCATCACTGTTCGGGCAGCCCATGAACTGCCCTAACACTATTGGGACTGACCTGGGTAGTCTCCATAAGTGTCGGGTGGTCGGTTCGGTCAAAAATATATTTTGCGTCATTTTGCGAAAAAATATTTTTCGTAAAAGTCTCGCGACGTTTCATATATATTTATGTCGTTATTTGATATCGAATAAATATGTTTAGGTGAAATATGAATAAATTATTCATATTAGATATTGAATAATTTGTTCGGTAATTTGAAAAGGTTTTAAATTACAATTTCGCCTGAATCACGCTTTCGCCGCTCCTATCGCCCGAAACCCCAACATTATGAATAATCTGTATTATTCATAACGCGTTGCCCAAGTGCTCAACGAGTACACTTCATATTGTGGGACTCTCTAAGTTTAGGTTTATCCGTCGCTAAAAATATTTTGTGTCCATAATTCACCCACTCATAAATTATGACGACCACATATAATCTCGCTAAACTATACAAGTCGAGGTCATTGCATATGTATAATCCTTCCGTTACAAGTTATCCATATTATACCTGGGATATAGATAAGAACGTCAAATCCTTACGGTATAATATAGTCGACTTTCAAATTTACGATATCTAAATAACACTCGGAATTGATTTCTGAAGTTATACCACAGCTATGTATTTACTAGATCGCAAATACGTGTAGGATACCTATGCCCTGTACATAGGACTGACAGATTCTATCTTGATACGCACTGGATATCATTAGCATCAGTTCACACCCAACAAACAGGCGGAGGTTTGATCTAAATAGATCGGTGACGTGACTGCCATCAAAGCGTGGAGGATAACTCATATATCCACAATGGTATCTCAAGTCGAAGGATCACTATGCTCGCTCAACTCGAGAAGATTCCTATTGACGTTGGTGTACCATCTATTAGGGAATCTTCAGTGAGTCGTTCATTGTTTATCAAATAAACACCTACATGTCTATACGAGTCTCCCGAGACTCATGGTTCATTGGGATAAACCATCAGACCAAGTCACGATATACGACATGTACTGGTCTCAGCGGATTTTACTAACTGACCCGTGTTAGTAAATCTTGACCATGAACTTTATTTAAGGATATACAACTTGTAGTGACGCTTCCCAATGTCAATTACAAACTACGTTGTAAATCATATGGTCTTTGTCTAATATACACGTATCACTAAATCAGATTTAGTTTCATTCTAATCATAATTAGATATCTAATCGTAATTAGATCGAATATGTATATAAAAGACAAGAGATGCTACCATTAAATAAGTAATATTATGGAAAAAATGAACTGTTCGTATTTATGAATCAGACATAAATACGATCCAGATTGACACTCTCAGCACCAATCCTAACACTTATAAACTCTTCATTTTCTATTACTTTCTCCAATATGAGACTACTATCTATTCACTCCATTTACTATACAAACCTCTTACAATATAGATCATAAATATGCATCATTATCACATTGAGTTTTTTATGCTATTTTGGATATACAACTTCAATATTTCAATAATTATTTTAATGAGGTTAATACTAAGTACTTTTTTTTTTGTTTGGATTGCTAATTATGTACAAAATACTCATTTTCTGTTTTCGAAAAAGAAAAGTTATTGCAACTTGCTCAATTTTATATACAAGATTTTTCTCAAATTTATCTTACAGCACTAAATAGTCAACTTGATTATGCATAATAGATATGTAATTAAGTGTTGAGTTTTTAAGATTGAAAGGGATTTGTGATCTTACAATAAAAATAGTTGAGATAAAAAAAAAACAATAATTATAAGGTGTTTTCATTAATTTCTATGTTGGTTACATTAGCATTGTATTTGCTAGTTGCAATTTCCACCGTTGAGAGATGTTTTTCAACTATAAATTATGTGAAGTATGTTGGGGTTTTGGGTAAAATACCCGGGTTACGCAGCGGAACGCAGAAATTCAAAATTTTCAGATTTCATTAATTTCTCTTGAGTAATTAAAATAAACATATTTATTTTAATCACTCAATACTCAAAAACAGAAATCTTTAACCCGCAAATCATAATTTCAGTAAATTGTCATAAAGCCCCAAAGCTTTCCATTTCAATCATTTTAGTCATAACTTGTTCAAAACAAGCTTAGATGATTTCCAATCATAACCAAAATGATTTGTACATCAAATATACATTAAAACTGAAAATCTGAAAATTTTCCAGATTTTTCAATATTTACAGAAATGCCTCTACAACTTTATATTTTGATCATTTTAGTCCTAATTTAACAAATACATAATTAGGTGATTCTCAATTACTACCAAAATGATTTATACATGTCATACATGTTAAAATACAAATTGTAATTCAAAAAAATAATTTTTCAAAATTACCGAATAGGTCCCTCAACTTTCCAAGAATTGCACTTTAGTCCAAATTGATTCAAAACCAATCAAGAATCAACACAAAAATTTATATGCATCATATAAACATCATTAATTAACACATATATGAAAAGCCCCAAATTTGGAGTGGGTTATGAACCCTAATTTTATAATTTCCACAAATTGGTAAATTAACACCAAATTAATTAAATTCAACACTTTAATTCAATTCTTTCAACACCAAACAAGTCTCACCACCATTAAACAACTCAATAACAATTCTAGGTCATTTATGAGTGGCTAAGAAACTCTAGAATGGCAACTAAACCATCAAATGGTTAAAGAATACAAATAAACCAATTTCATGCATTCTTTACACATATACATACTACCATCTTTCAATCAAGTTCCCAACCATCAAAATACATCCACAAGAGAGTAGAGAAGAAACTAAGCTACACATATTGAAGCCTAGAGTCTTAGAAATATTTTTCATAAAGAAGAAAGTAAGAAAAAACTTACAAAAATCCAAGATTTCCAAGCCTTTTGCTTTCTTTCTTCCTTTTTTCTCTCAAATTCTCTTTTTATTTTGATCTAGGGTTCTTAGATAATAAAACAAAAAATGAAAAAGATGGCTTATATATTTTCCATCACATGGCCGAAAATAATGAATTAATAATAGCCAAGTTTTCATTTTTATTTCATTAAATAATTGGAAAAAGATTTAATTAAATTTGTGGTTATAAAACATTAAACACTTTAATGTTTATCACAAATCAACCAATTAAATCATGCCAATTTATCCAATAAATTTAGGCCATTTAATCCAATTAAAAAGCGCCATTTATCTTACTTTATTAAAGTAAAAGATGTTGATTATTTAATTCATTTAATTATTCAACATTTGAATAATCAAATATATAAATACAAATATCTTAAATATATGTATTATATTTACATTAAATAATCAAAATACATATATTAATTATAAATATCAAATTCCATAATTTGACATTTAATAAATGGCCGAAAGATCTCAAACGCATGTATTATCGTTTAACCGTTAAATGACTTATAAATAATCAGTATTATTTATAACAATTGCCATAGTGATCTACGAGTATGTTTCATTAGTGAGACTCTCTAGATTCAGGCATATCCGTCACGAAATCCAATTTCGTGTTCATAATCTACCCACCCGTAAATTATGACGACCACAGATAAACTTGCTGAATCATACAAGTCGAGGTCATCGCATACGTAAAATCCCTCTGTCACAGGTATTCGGATTATCCCAGAGATATAGATAAAAAAAGTCAAATCTCTATAGGTATAATCTCGTCGACGATTCTATTAGCAATCTCTTAATAACACTCAGAACTAACTTCTACAGTATACCACGGGCCCATGGATTTAACAGATTGCTAATTGCACATTGAATACCTATGCTCTGTACACATAACTGATGGATCTTATCTTGATACGCACATGATATCATGAGGATCAGTCCACACCCAACGAACAGGGGGAGGTCTGATCTAAATAGATCGGTGACGTGACTACCATCAAAGTGTGGAGGATACCTCATACATCCACAGTGTTATCTCAAGTCGAATGACCACTATGCTCACGTGACCCGAGAATATTCCTATTGACGTTGGTGTACCATTTATTAGGAAATCTTCGGTGAGTCGTTCAATGTTTATCCCATATAAACACCTACACGTCTATACGAGTCTCCCAGACTTCTGGTTCATTGGGATATACCATCGGACCAAGTCTCGATATACGACGTGTACTGGTCTCAGTGAATTTTAATAACCGACCCATGTTAGTAAATCTTGACGAGAAACTTTATTTGATAATATATTTTTGGTAGTGTCACTTCCAAATGTCAATTACAGATTACTTTGTAACTGTGCACTACATTATATATTATCGGGTCTTTGTCTAATATATACATATCACTAAATCATATTTAGTTTCAATCTAATCATAATTAGATATCTAATCGCAATTAGATCGAATATGTATATAAAAGACAAAATGTGCTACCATAAAATGAGTAATATTATGGAAAAATGAATTATTCGTATTCTTGAATCAGACATAAATACGATCCGGATTGGCACTCTGAGCACCAACCCTAACAAAGTATTCATTGCAAAATCAAATCAGAGATAAATATGATATAATAATAACTTGGTTGTATATATTGAAAACTATGTATTCACTGGTAATGATAATGAGATTATCTTACATCGTTTTCAACACATGATATTTTGTTGAAGACAATTGTAATAAATAGATTTACTATTAATGAATATTATAATTATGTCCCCAATGGGCGCAGCCCAGCGGTTTGAGCTTGGGACCTTGGTTTCAAGGTCCCAGGTTCAAATCCTGGGTAGCACCCTTGTAAGAGCCTGAGACATCACCGGTTTACCCACGCATCAATTGATAATGTGGGGTTTCTCGGTATTCCAAAAAAAAAGAATATTATAATTATAATGTGATTTACTTTGTGATTTCTTGAACTTAATTAAGTTGTGGTTAAAAATGTAAAAATAATAATCACCAATGATGTATGATCCAGTGAATAAATTTGCTTACAAGGCTGAAATTATCGTATAACACATATCATACGTGTTACTTATTGTGAGGAACAATTCCATATGGGGTTATATGATAAATTCATAACTTTAACATTAATCATGACATGAAGTTGGCTTTGGTGTTAATGTTTTGACATGAAGTGTCTTAGGTTTAGCACTTGTTTGTTTGTCAGGTTTTGAGTTCGAATTCAGATGGTATATTTCTTTTAAGGACCTGAGATATTCGGAGGTTTTACCTACCTTACTTAATCCTTGATCTGATGATTTAACGGTAAAATTTCTAACGTTTTCAAAAAAAAAGTTTTGACATGAAGTTAATTTTGGTGTATTGGCGCCTCATTGATGCAACAGTGAACAAGCCTCATCATCTTCTGGCCAAGCTGAGGTATTATCAAAGATTGGACTTTTCATGGGGAAAAAATGGAGAAATAATTTCTTAATTTAACTAGAATTTTCGTGGATGTTGAGTGAGTGACGCGATCTTCGTTAATAATACCTCAACCCATCATCAAATATCAAGTCATAAGAGCAATCAACATACTGTCTCTTTGCTCTCAGGTAGCTATACTCAACCCATCGTCCGATGTCATCAGCTCATTATTGATCTCCTAAAAGACAACCTTCAAAAACACACATATGGAAAAGAGGCCACTACTATATAATATTACCCATGGGCAAATCATTTTTTAATAAATCTGATTGATCACATACCCAGAGATATGTGATACCCTGGATATGATAGATGTCAATAACAAGTAACAACTACATACCCCAAGATGGGAGATGAATTAGGTTATGGCCTAATAATGCGTAAATAAAATTTCTTAGTTTAATTTTCTCTAACACAATATAATGCTTAATTGCAAGTTTCTAATTAATATACAATACAAAAATAAACTTGCGATAATATAAAGGAGTTTAGGGATAGAGAAAATAACATCGTGATTTATAGTGGTTCGGGAAACAATGCCTATGTCCACTCCCCCAAGCTACGCTTGAAGATTTCCACTAAGTTGAGTCCACAACTTATAACGAGTTTTCCGTCTGCAACCAAAAGTTTTACACACTAGGTTAACTCTAAACCTCTTACAATAAGTTTTAGATATAGGTTCACTCAAAAGTCTTTACAATTACCTTTTTGAGTATACTAACTCACAAATGGATTTTACAACCTCAAGTGTTTGATAAAAAGATTTATGAAATACACTTGGGCACCTACAAAGATAATGAAGATTCAAGATGTGAGTTGCTTACTCAAGTGTTCTAAGCTCACTACTTATAATATGAAGGTGTAGTGTGTGAGCTTGATGAATGAGAGTGTATGATTATGAAGGTTTAGTAAACTCTATATTTTTGCCTTATAATAAATTGTATGAAGATCCTTGTGTGTGGCAAAAACGAATTTGGGGCTTTATTTATAGTGAAAATGAAATTTGCTCCAATAGCTCTGCCTGAGACCGATATGCCGGTCTTCAGACACCGGTATGCCAGTCTGACAGGGCAACGACTATATTACAGTTTAAATATATATGTTAGACCTGTATGGACACCGATATGGGTACCGGTATATGGTCATTGTCGGTTCCAATAAGCATGTATATCAAATAGCCTCATTGGTATGGAAACTGGTATGATAGACGGTATGGCTCGTGCCGATTCCAATAAGTATGCAATCCACATATAGACATGTATGGTAGACCGGTATGTGTTATGCCAGTTCCAGTGGCTATGCAAAACAGAGGTAGACCGGTATGGTGATCGGTATGTAACTGGTATGCAGTGTGCCGGTTCTAGAGAGCTTACAAACAGGGCAGGTCCATCGGTATGAGACCGATATGAGACCGGTATGCTGGTCTCAGTGTCAAAATGCATGATATGAAGTTTTAAATCATTTTACACATGACCTTAATGCATCTATATGAATGTGAATGTGTCCTATGAGCTTAAGTACTTAAGTAAACAATTCACTATATAAATAGAGCCCTAAGCTAAGACAATATAAGATATTCTTCTTGTTTGCGCTTGTCTTCACATTCACCGATCTTCATCATCAATGTACTTCGACAACTTTTTGTAATGTCTCGCTAATGAGCGTCGAAGACGTCAAGTGTTGACGTCATCAAAATCCATCATGCGACTATGTCGCTAACAAGATGTGCCCACGGAAAAGATGATACTACATCTTCTCGTTATTTAGACACTATGATATGTTATTATGAACCCCAAACTCGTTTATATAATAATCTTAGGAGTAACTTGCCCTTAAAAAAATGGCAATACACAATTTAGAGCCCATAAGATTATATATACTCATTAGTTGTAAGATCCTAAGATTTTCACAACCGCAACGGAGATATATCTCCTTCCAGCCTCCCATTAATATACACAAAATACATATTTATTTATATCTATAATTAATAAAATAAGAATAGGGAGGGCATAGTTTACCATTGTGCTTACCAGAGTTTAAAAGAGGATAAATAATGTGACCGACCCGCATTGAAAATTATTGACCGAAGAAAGAGAGATCACGTCGATGAATGGAAACTGTAATCGGATTCGGACGCGTGTAGGTGGCGCGTGAAGACTGTCACTGTGGCGAGAGTGGCATAATGTTGTTGGCCGTTAAAGGCGTGTATTAAACGCGCAGATAAAAAGCTAATTGGACATTATTTTTTAAGCCCAAATCTATTAATGCGTCAAGCAAGCCCAATAACATTTAATGGATCTGATCATTTATATTGTTTCTGGGTGCATTCCTCCTCCATGTTGTTTTCAAAGCATAATATGTGCATCTTAAATGTTGAAATTACTTATTAGTCAATCTCATCATCTGATGATAAATATCACGTCGATGGGGCATGATTTTTCAATCTCAATCCCGTCCGTTTATGAAATCGGGATGATAAATTATTCCAATCTCATCCCGACCTATTAAATCGGGATAAAAAATCATTACAGTCCTGTTTTGTGTCTCGTCCCGCTAAATCCCGTCACATTCTATTATCCTTTCTCGTGCCGTTTAAATTTTTGGAATAATTTTCTAGTCTCATTTTTAAAACGGGACATATTTTTTTAATCTCAAATCTCTTCTCAAACGGGACTGGAAAAATTATCTATAAAGTGAAACAAAGACTTGTTCATTTTACGTAGTTATACTAATTTCATTTCATAGCTGGCTCGATCCATGCACAATTTAAACGGTTTTCTATGATCTCATCCTAAATGTAAGGCCCTCATAGAAATTTATAATCACACATTTATGTATATTATAAAATAAATAATAATTTTATATAAAATATTTAATTTTTTTTCCCTAATCAATGACTTTTACTATTAGTTTTCATAAAAAAAAATAACAATACTAAAGAATTATCTACAAAAAATATGCACATAAATATAATTAGTTATCAAAATAATTTTAATAAAGTCTATGTTTGCACTAAAAATAAATTAAACACAATTAAAACAACCCAAAACCATTTTTTCATTGGAAGCCCAATTTTAATTAAACATAAAATAATTAAATCAAGCGGGAAATTATTATTTTGAGCAAGAAATTACTGAGCTTCAAAACCACTCCTTCATAAACACATGCTCTCTGAAGTAATGGAATATGGGAAGTTGATCGAAGAAAGTTGAGGAAAAAAATTGAAGAAGTTATTTTCAAAGCGTATAAAAACCAATTGGGAGCCAATGGAAAAATGCCCATAACATCGATTAAAAATCAATAAGTCTATTTCAATTATTTTCTTATTGCAGTTAATTTTTTTTTCAAGATTTCCTATATAATTAGGATTTGTTTAATTCCAGTAAAACTTAGATCGAGTAGTTTGCAACTTTTCCATATGTAACTTCAAATTTTAATTCCCATCAATATTTCATTTTCCAATAGCTTTTTCATTACAAGTCTTTAGTAAAATCCTCGTAAAATCTATTTTTTTTTTAATCTCATCCAGTCCCTAGAGAACCCATAATTTCTTACGGTCGTTTGATTAAAAGTCAGCCATTAACGTTGATGATTCACTCCTCTGTCACACGCAACAACACCACTTTTAGAAGAAACAACAAAGTCTCACTGAAAATTTTAACATAAGGTACAGAAAAAATTTGAGCCACATTTGTTCAATACTTGTTGACGGGTGATTTTCGTCATAGTGGCAGTTCCGAGATGACCCTTCCGAGACAATCCTCCTTCAACCCTGAATTTATTTGGTTATGGGAGAACAAAAGCAAACGTAGCAAAAAGGCAAAGAAAACACGAAAATCGACATGAGAGTTTAACGTGGTTCGGCAGAACAAGTCCAGCCTACGTCCACGGATACAAAGTGGGGTGTTGTTTTTATTACGAAAACTAGCTCGGCCGACATGTTTTCAAGGAAGATCTAACAGAACCGAGCTGTTTGCCTTTCAAGTTTTTACAAGTAGTGTTCTCTCTTTTTGTTACAAATTTCGCTATCTCTTACAAATGAATCTAACTTCTCTTTATATACTCAGAGAATTACAACACTGTTCCCACACCTTAATAACATTATCCACGTGACCCTCTGGTTGATTGACGGGTTCTCTGCCCCAAAACTGTCTTCGCCGAAAGCAAACCTGTCACATGACAGCTTGTCAAATCACCCTATTTTTAGACACTGCCACACGCAACAATAATGGTGCCAGCCTGGAAAGAGCTTTCAAATAATGGTATGTGCCAGAGGGAAATATCTAAACTACCCCAGTCACACGTCGGTCTTCAAGAGATCGGCCAGATGGTCTTCCGAACAATAAAAGATACTGTCGACCTGACCCGGAATATCCGAGTCATTCAATTCATTACATGAGGTAAGATAAAACCAAACCGAGTCGCCAGTCTACTATGATCGGC
>SKCR01036612.1:0-52881 GCA_019454045.1 Zanthoxylum bungeanum
AAGCGATCTATATCAGACGTAGTATACGTGGTATTAAGTATTTCTGTACATTATCGGATGATCACGTGCTAGGCCTAGGGCTGGAATTGTGTCTGCCCCGTACGAAGCACATGTCAGATGTCTGGTAACTAGTCTCTATATCGGATAACTATGACCTAGTCATATTATCCCGATGACTGCAGTACTTAAGAGAACCAATACCGTATCCTACGTGACCATCATCTCCATATGACTGGAGTGACACTTTCGTCTTGACATCACACCCAACACTCTACAATTCTTAATATACCCAGCATTGGTGTACACAGAACCTGTTAAAGCCCTGGATGACCGCAACCAAAGTATATTGATTGTCGCAAGTATTAGCGGTGCAAGTCTCAGGTTAAGACCAAATACACCTACCCTGATTTCGGACTTCCATAGACACATAGTCATACTACCAATGGAATTCCGAGGGGGTCTATCCAGAGCGAAGCTGTTTCCCGTACCATCGGTAAAACACAACCTCCTATTACACTTGCATGAGTATCCTATACCCAAATATATGAGAACTATGCCGTTGTGCCCTCACAACGCGCACAAGTGTAATACTAGTCTTTTACATATTTATCGATGTCCAATCTCGATAATACTCTGACTAGAGATATTTAATGATTTATCCTTCGTGGACTGATACTGTCTCATATCATTCTCCGTCCAGGAACAAATCATAGGGACCTCCTATCATTTATACATCTAGGTGATCTAATCACAAATGATAAGAGTGCAATCTCCTTTGTCACATAGTTAATTTGTACAACAACACCTTGATCTGTACAAATAGTGACGCTATGGGTCATAGTTGTCCAACAGATATCACGTAGACCTCTACGTCATGTTCCATCCTTGGCCAATACAAACTTCAAGCTAGCAAAGCCAATGTTCACTCAACCCCTTGATATCCCGTCCACAAAGCATCATGTGTCTCCTTCAATAATTATGTCCTTAGGTTCCCAAAATTTGGAACAAAGGGCCTCTCTCCCTTTGCGTAGAGCGTACCAGCATCTACCCGATACTTTCAAACCTGACCATCAGCAATAGTTTTCATTAGTCAAAGATAAATAGGGTCAGAAGGTGATACATTCTTGATCAAGGCAAATGTGGTAGCATATATACACTCTTCCATGGCTTTCTCGGAATGGGAAAATATTGTATCATCCTCGCCCCTTTCTTCCGCTCAGTTTTATCAAGTTGACATATAAGGCAAGATCTCACGTAGGCCTCTACGTCATGTTCCATCCTTGGCCAATACCAACTCCGAGCTAGCAAAGCCAATGTTCGCTCAACTCTTGGATGTCCCGCCTACAGAGCATCATGTGTCTCCTTCAATAATTATGTCCTTAGGTTCCCATAATTTGGAACAAAAGGCCTCTCTCCATTTGCATAGAGCGTACAAGCATCTACCCAATACTTTCGAACCTGACCATCAGCAACATTTTTCATTAGTCGAAGAAAAATAGGGTCAGAAGGTGATACCTTCTTGATCAAGGAAAATTTTGTAGCATAGATACATTCTTCCATGGCTTTTTCGGAATGGGCAAATGTTGTAGCATCCCTGCCACTTTCTTCCGCTCAGTTTTATCAAGTTGACACATAAGGCAAGATCTCATGTAGGCCTCTACATCATGTTCCATCCTTGGCTAATACCAACTCCGAGGTAGCAAAGCCAATGTTCGCTCAACTCTTGGATGTCTCGCTACAGAGCATCATGTGTCTCCCTTAATAATTATGTCTTTAGGTTCCCATAATTTGGAACAAAGGGCCTCCCTCCCTTTGCGTAGAATGTACCAATATCTACCCAATAATTTCAAACCTGACCATCAGTAATATTTTTCATTAGTCAAAGATAAAAAGCCATGGAAGGTGATACATTCTTGATTCAGTCTAGAAATTCACTGTCCAAAATTGAGATTGCTGTAACTGCCTCCACCATGGCCTTGCGACTAAGAGCATATGTAACTTGATTATGTTTACTAGGTTGATGCTCCCATTCAAAGTCAAATTCAGCAAACAATGCCGCCCAATGTTAGGGCAGTAAACAACCATCGTCATTGATGAACGGAAAATTTATCAATATTTACCACCCCTTTGACCTAGAATTTTATTTAGTTTCTCGGGTTTGATGAACGTTTTGATGTGTTTTTGTTTATTTTACAGATAAAATAAAATCAGGACTCAATGGAATTAATCAGAACGAAATATGAAACAAATAAGGGTAAAAACTGGATTTGACATTTGGATTTTAAAGGTTGGAAACTTGAAATGGCGTTCTAACGAAGTACAATTTCGAAAATTTTAGCTTTGCGTAATTGTCATATTGTGGCCATAACTTTCTACTCTGATATCGGATTGAGGTGATTCAAGTTCCAGATTAAAGAAGACTCAAAGGTCTACAACTTTGACGTTCATAATAATTTCGAATTCTGAAGTTTTCATGACCGAAATTGATATAATATTCAGAAGTGTGTTATGTGTGATTATTAAAGTCATTTTCAAAAAAATAAAATAAAATAAAATAAAAAAATGAAAATGGTCAAACTTCCTCCAAACATGCTTGCATGTTTGGTGCAGGATTTGGTTCCATGTTTTGTGCCATGTTTGGTGGAGAAATTTGTGGAGAAATTGGTGGAGAAATTGGTTGAGGTAAACTTTTGCCTATAAATACCAAGCCATTTCATTTGTAAATTTCATACTTTCCTTGGTTTCTTGATAAGGAATTAATGATTGTATCTTGTGTGTTTTATTTAGTAGTTTTGTAGTGTATTTTTATTTTTATTTTTAGTAATAATAGTTTATTTGTTTTTACTTTCTTTTATGTTTAGTAGTTAATTTATGCTGGGGGAAGGGTGAAATCTTTAATATGATAAGGTAGATTAATCTCACTTAATTTATAATATGGATATTGTAATTTAATAATATGGATTAAAGTTGATACCGCCTTAATGGTTGGTTTTATTTATTTGACATAATATGACACCGCCTATATGGTCGGTCTTTAGGTGACAGATGATTACTGCATATATGGCTTGTTTATGGACAAATAATAACACCGCCTTTATGGCTGGTTTGGCTTAAATGGGTAACACTTACAATTTCTATATTATAATAAAGTGAGATTTCTACATTTGAAATATTAAAGGTGGATCCCCTAACCCCATCATTTTATTTTTATTCTTGGGAAGTGATGAAACACAATATTCACGAGTTTTATAATTGATTTAATTATTTTATGTGTGATTCTTTGGCTTGTTTATTGAATCTTAAGTTTAATGATTCTTGTTAACTGGCCATTAATAAGTTTGATTTGGTAAACTTACAATGAACTTGGAAAATGGATTTTGGGTTTCAGCCTTAGACAAAGTTTAAAAAGGTGGCACAAGCACTGATGAGACAAAATTCTTTTTGCCACTTTACCATTGGAAGAGACCCTTCAAAAGCAACGCTTATGGGATTGTCTTTAATCAGACGTCCAAAACCATGCTGAAACCTCATTGACAGATGGATTTCAGTAGCGTCTGGCTGAAGACAGAAAAATTTAGCGCTTGTAGGAAGGCAACCCATGCAATTTTTATTATTACAATTTATGTTTTATTTTTGTATACATGCTGTATAGTTTTTAATTTTGTGTGATATTTTCAGGGAAAAACACAAACGGATCATTTAAGGCAGAGCAAGATAGGAGGAATGGTGTTTGGAAATCACAATGATGAGATTTAATTCATTAGTGATGGCTGAGTAAGGAATGGATTCTTGAGACACATCCTAATGGATTTATATACCAAGCGAGTGGCGTATTGCGTACACAATTCCGTTGCCTTAAATAATTGCTTTGATTTTCTTTTCGGTTGTGATTTCCTTAATTTTCGTCGATAACATCCAGAATTTTTGACTTTCACGATATATTTTACTGCTTAACTAATAATTGTCATTTGGCAAGTACTAGTGCTATTATTACTCACCCTTTTCCAGGTTCTATAAATTGAGCTCGTCATTGCACTCTTGAGGACATCCAGATTTGAGAAAGAAATATATATAAAAAAAAATGGAAGCAACTTCAAGAAGACGAGTTGTAAACATCTGTGTGTTTTGCGGTACTAGTGCTGGTTCTAAACCAGAATTCGTTGCGGAAGCACATGAATTGGGTAGAGTCATAGCTGAAAGGAATATGCACCTAGTATATGGCAGTGACAATCTTGGACTAATGAGGTATGTTTCAAGGACCGTATAGGAAGGAGGAAGTCAAGTTATGGGAATCATCCCAAAACCTTTAGCAGAGGCAAATCTTATAGGAACATCAAACAGAGAAGAATGGATCGTGCCAGGTATGTCCGAATGACTTGTTGAAACGATTAACCGTGCTGATGCTTTTATTACTTTGCCATGTGGCTTGGGTACGATGGAAGAAATTTTTACAGTACTATCTTGGACGAATTTAGACATACACCAGAAACCGATTGGACTGTTTAATGCTGATGGATTTTATGATTTTCTTTGTGTGTTTCTTGATGTTGTCCGGAGAAATGGGTTTGTTTCAAAACCTATAAAAGATATCCTCTCCACTGCCAGAACATCACATCATTTAATTGACCAACTCTTAGCCTTTGAACCACAAATTGACCCTATCATTTCCAAGATAAACTGGTCCGATAATGATCGTGGTAAGAAGCGTCGGATAAATCTGGATCTTAACCTTTAATTTTCTTCAGCTAATCAGGTATTATTTTCTAAACTATTCTTCTACTTTTTAGACATTGGGGACAATGTCTCAATTAGGTTTGGGGGAGGGGAATAGTTGATTAGTATCTTGTTTTTATTTTTTTTGTTGTGTTGTTTTTATTTGATTTTTAGTCAAAAATTTTCAAAAAAAATTAAAAAAAAATATTGTGTTTTTGTGTTTTTTTTTTAACTCGACTAACCGGGTGAAATTGTGTTTGAGATAGCTGTGTAAGGAATTTCCACTCCTGAGACGTATCTCAACCTATTTCGTAACAAGTTAATTTTTGTTTATTTCCTTTTGAATTATTTAATTTGTGAATTCTCCATAAAACTTACTAAATTGGATCTTCATATGCTCAGTTGACAGGTATTATCAACATGCATGGTAACATACGACCATGAGTTGTAAGTGAAAAGTTTGTAATATTCATTGCTCTAGTTTAATTGGAGGAAGTACCTAAAAAAAGTGATGGAATAAAAAAATTATGTATATTAATAAAAAAAAACATCTGAGATCCGAGTAATTAAGTCCGTAGGGGTGTCTTAACATCTAGTGCTCTAAAGCCAATTGGTTTGGAAGTCACTGGCCCAAAGTTTGCTACATGGATTGACGATGTTATATATAAAAAAAGAGACATCTAAAATCTAAGTAATTAAGTCTGTAGGGGTGTCTTTACACCTAGTGCCCTGAAGCCAACTGGTTTGGGAGTCACTGACCCAAAGCTCGCTACATGGATTGAAGATGTTAATAAAAAAAAAGAAGAAAAATAAAAAATTCCATTGCTAAAAAGGTGTGAATTCTGATATGACTTTAGGACAAAAATATTACTCTCTTTTCAAATGCACTTATGAATACTATGGCAAAATGAATTGATTAATACCTAGTTGACCGTGTATGTGGAGAATGGTAAAAATAATCCGAGAATTTACTTATTTTGTAATTTAGAAAGAAAGAAAACAACTACTAACTTGGATAAGAAATTTCACTTTATTAGTTACTAACTTGTTTATTTTGTTTCTTTTGTCCTTTTTCTTTTGTGTGCATTTCATTGACGTTTATGGGTATCGTCGATGTAAACCCTCACGAGACTATAACTCTTCCATTAGGGACACCTAGGGGTTTAAAGGCTTATTGCATGCGCTAAATGCAACTGTGATCCCTACGAAAATGGCTTAGATAAATTTAGTTTTAGTTGTTTATTTCATTGTATTTTGTTTGTTTTGCTCGAGAACTAGCAAAATGTTAGGTTTGAGGGTGTGATGAGCAGAAAATATATCAATATTTACCGCCCATTTGACCTAATATTTTATTTAGTTTCTCGGGTTTGATGAGCGTTTTGATGTGTTTTTGTTTATTTTACAGATAAAATAAAATCGGGACTCAATGAAATCAATTAGAACGAAATATGGAACAAATAAGGGTAAAAACTGGACTTGACATTTGGATTTTAGAGGTTGGAAACTTGAAATGGCATTCTAACGAAGTACAATTTCGAAAATTTCAACTTTACGTAATTGTTGTATTGTGGCCATAACGTTCTACTCTGATATTGGATTGAGGTGATTCAAGTTCCAGATTAAAGAAGACTCAAAGATCTACAACTTTGAAGTTCATAATAATTTCAAATTCTGAAGTTTTCATGACCGAAATTGATAAAATATCCGTAAATGTGTTATGTGTAATTATTAAAGTCATTTTCAAAACAAAAAAAATAAATAAAATGAAAAAATGAAAATTGTCAAACTTCCACCAAACATGCTTGCATTTTTGGTGGAGGATTTGGTGCCATGTTTGGTGGAGAAATATGTGGAGAAATTGGTGGAGGCAAAATTTTGCCTATAAATACCAAGCCATTTCATTTGTAAATTTCATACTTTCCTTGGTTTCTTGATAAGGAATTAAGGAATGTATCTTGTGTATTTTATTTAGTAGTTTTGTAATGTATTTTTATTTTTATTTTTAGTAATAATAGTTTATTTTTTTTAATTTCTTTTATGTTTAGTAGTTAATTTCCGCTGGGGGAAGGGTGAAACCTTTCATATGATAAGGTAGATTAATCTCACTTAATATATAATATGGAAATTGTAATTTAATAATATGGATTAAAGTTGATACCGCCTTAATGGCTGGTTTTATTTATTTGACATAATGTGACACCGCTTATATGGTCGGTCTTTAGGTGACAAATGATTACCGCCTATATGGTTGGTTTATGGACAAATAATAACACCGCATTTGTGGCTGGTTTGACTTAAATGGGTAACACTGACAATTTCTATATTATAATAAAGTAAGATTTCTACATTTGAAATATTAAAGGTGGATCCCCTAACCCGAGCATTTTATTTTTGTTCTAGGGAAGTGATGAAGCATATCATTCATGAGTTTTATAATTAGTTTAATTATTTTATGTGTGGTTCTTTGGCTTGTTTATTGAATCTTAAGCTTAATGCTTCTTGTTAACTGGCCACTAATAAGATTGATTTGGTAAACTTAAAATGAACTTGGAAACGAGATTTGGGTTTCAGCCTTAGATTCAATAGCCCACGATCTCACCTTGGGGCAAGAGACTCTTAGGTAGATTTCCTTCCAGGATAGACATATACCTATCGGGTGGGGGTAGCCACAATTGAAACATGAACTTAATGAATTCAGGTAATTGGTTAACATATACATATGATTAATTGGGTTATATTGGGTGTTTGAGTCTGACAATCGAAAGATGCTTTTGCATATCTTCGTGTTCTAGGTTAACAAACTGATTTATTACACGTATATAAGAGAATCAATTCATCATTAGAATAATATTGTGTGGAATCCCAACCCTAGATATTTGTGTCTTTTATTTATTTTCCTTATTATTTTCTTTTGTGTTTTTATTTATTTATTTATCAACCAACCAATCAAGCAATTATTCATTTCTCCCTTTAATTAGATACCTGTAAATAAATAGAATCAATAATTAATAACAACAATAGAAATTAAGTCCTCACGGGATTGATATTTTTATACTACTTGAGCGATACGTGCGCTTGCGTTACATGTGTGATTTCACCGATCAGTCATTTCCTTCTCATGCGCTGAGTAGTGTTGTTCTGCATCCTTCAATTTTCTACTTTCGAAGGCAACTGGATGAGAATTTTGCACCAGCACGCTACCAATTATGGGTGGGCGCGGTTCGGTTTTTGCTAAAAACCGAACTAAACCATATTTTACGGTCTGATTTTTTTACCTCTCAAACCAAACCATTAAATAATGGTTTGGTTTGGATTGAAAATTTTTTAAACCAGCGGTTTACGGATTGGTTCGGTTCGGTTTACAGATTATTCTACTTAAAAAAAATTCATCCACTTAAGTGAAGACAAAAAAAAAAAAAAAACTAGCCTAGCGAACAAATAGTATGAAATGCTACGGTGTAAGTTGTGACTCCAGAGAACATATGCACTCAATAGATGATTGAAAAATGAGGCACAATTAATTCTTGTGTTTTTTAAAAATTACCTCGAATAATGATGCTACCATCATTCTAATTAAGAGACAAATCCAACAACTTACTTTCAAGAATAAATCATAAAACAAAAAATTTAAGAATAAAATTATTAACAAATAAATTTAAGAATAAAAGTATTAACAAAAAAATATATTAACAAAAAAATTAAGAATAAAAGTATTAACATACTAATAAAAAGAAAACATAAAGTAAAATTAAAAGAAAAATACAAATCTTTTTATAAAAATATATAATTTTTTAATTATAACGGTTCGGTTCGGTTTAACAGGTGCGGTTCGGTTTAGCATCTGAACCGAACCGTAAACCGTTTGGGGTGGGCCAATCCGAACCGCAAACCGAACCGTTAGAAAAAAAATCGTAAATTCGGTCCGGTTTGGTTCGGTTTGCGGTTTGGTTCGGTTCGGTCGGTTTTTTTGCCCACCCCTACTACCAATGGCTCGATCAGAAGCATAAGTGTGCACCTCAAATGGTGATTCAAAGTCAGGCAACTGTAAAACATGTTCATTTGCTACAGCCCCTTCAAATCCTCGAATGCCTCCTCACATTGCACGCTCCACACCCAACTCTGTTTATTCTTTAACAAATCAGTCAAGGGAGCCATACGCTTTGAATACACCGTGATGAAATTGCGATAATAATTGGCTAACCACAAAAATGAAAGCAACTCAGCAACCTTAGAAGGACTAGGCCAATCCAAAATGGCCTTAACTTTTTTCTCATCCATGCAAACATGCCTTTTACTCCATACAATGTTCAAGAAACATCAATTCTTATTGAGAAAATTCACATTTCTCTATTTTAACATATAGTGAATTCTGCCTCAATTTTTCCAACACTAATCTCAAGTGAAACAAATGATCAGCAATATTCTCACTATATATCACAAAACGATCCACATACTAAAAAAAAAACATCATTAATTAAATTTCAAAAAGTAGCCGGGGCATTTGTCAGCCCAAAGGCATTACAAAAAATTCATATGATCCATACCTTATCACACAAGTAGTTTTTCCCTCATTCCCTTCGGCAATCCAAACTTGCCAATAACCAGACCTTAGATCCAACTTCATGAAGTATAAAGCCTTAGACAAACGATCAAATAAGTCTGCCACTAATGGAATTGGATACTTATTGTTTACTATAACCTTGTTCAAGGCCTTATAATCAAAACACATTTGCAGGGATCCATCTTGTTTCTTCTGGAATTGAATATGAGCATCATAAAGAGCTTTAGAGAGCTGGATCATGTCGAGATCAAGCAACTCGCCCAATTGCTTGCGTAATTCAATCAGTTACAGAGTACTCATCCGATACGATACTTGGACAGGCGGCCTAGCACTAGGGACAAGTTCAATCTTGTGGTCAGTAGGTCTTCGAGAAGGAAGAGACTTTGGCAACTCTAGAGGCATTACATCATTGTACTCCATCAATAGTTCCGCAACCGCATCAGACACCTTTATTGTCTCTCCAACCTTGACTTCTATGAGTGCTGCCAAGTATGTTTCTTCTCCTCGCTTCAACCTACTCTCAATTTGTAAGGCTGGGACAAATTACTTTTGTCCATCAAGCCACTTACTCCCGAACACTTTACCGACAATAGGGACAAAGCATGGCTAGTCCTCATCACCAATGAGAAGACCCGTCAAGTAAAACATCATAGAAATCTTGGCCTGAACGAAGAAATGATTCCCCAAAATAAACTCAAAATCATCCAACGGAACCGCTATTAGCGTACTTATCCCATGCCACTGGCCAAGTTGAATACTCACTCCCATAACCGTGCCTTGAACTTGTTTCACTATCGAGTTGGTAGCCTTAATGCTACTCCCCAAGTAAGATAATTCGAGGCCCAACTTCTCGGCAATTCCCACTGCAACAAAGTTGTATGTAGCCCCAGTGTCCACTATGGCCTTCACTGTTTTCCCATTGATGAGGGCTTGGACATAGATCAAGTCATTATCAAACCTATCTTCCTGAATTGCATTCACCAACTGGAGGGAGTTCATCCGACTAGGCCCTGCCGAATCGCCTTCCCATTTCTTGCCCGTCTCAGCGGCCACGAGTGCATTAAATTTTTCTCGCTTGGGGAAGTCCATTGCCCTATGTGGACCGTCACAGATGAAGCAGCTCTTGTTATTGTTATTGTTCACCCATTTGGATTTTGGATCATCTTTCGGCTTCTTTTTTCCCTCATTGTTATTCTTCTTATCCACATTGTCCGAATCTCGAAATTTCTCTTTTCCTTTGCCTTTCGAATCAGGTTTGGACTTGGTTGACGAATTAGGTTTGTAATCCATAAGGCAATCTTCCACTGCCATTGTCGCGGGTAAGTCACGTACATCTTGCCTCCGCAACTCATTTTGTGCCCAATTCTGCAATTTGAACATGAAATTGAACAACTTGTCCTCATTGGACATGTTCCTTATGTCAAGCATCAAAGAACTGAATTGCTTCATATAATCCCGAATGAAACCCGTCTGTTTCAAGTTCTTCAAGATTTCCCTTGCGATCCGCGCCATGTTGGTGGGTTGGAACGGATCCTTCAATTTCTTTTTCAGCATATCCCATATGTCTATCTTGGGATGCCCCGTTGTTTCATCATCATCGAACGGAGTTCCCCGCCATAATTTCACATCACCCGCCAAGTACATGCTTGTCATGGTGACTTTCTCGACCTCTAGAACATGAGCAGCCTTGAAGTACTGATCCATGTCCCATAGGAAGTTCTCCAACTCATTCGTATTTCAAGCACCACTAAAAGGTTTTGGTTGCTGAACTTTCAGTTTGGTTGTGGTGTCACCACCAAAAGGTTGGCCCACTAGTTCCTCTGTCAATTGCTCCATCATCGAAAATAAAGGAAGAACAGACTCTTGACTAGACTCCCCAAAAAGTGCCACCAAATTAGTCACCCGTTACTTCAATTCATCGTTAGATCCACTCGTCATCAGACCAAGACAGGGCTCTGATACCAATTGTCACACAACTAATTTTCACTCATAGTTTTCTTAGCCAAATGCGGCACTGAGTTTTCCCAACTCAGTCAGCTTTCCCTCGCACACACGCAAGTCATGACCGGCGTAAACACACACGTATAACGCAAGCGCACGTATCGTTCAAGTAGTATAAAAATATTGATCCGGCTTGCGCGTCGCGATGCGAGAAATGACCATTTTCCACTTTTCGTCCAATTTTCACTGTTTTGGCCCAAATCACCTCCAGAGTGTCCTGAAACTTTATTTATCTACAAAATAACACAAAACACATCAAAATATTCACAAAACTCAAGAAACTATACAAAATATTAGGTCAAATGAGTGGGAAATAGTGATATAATTACCACTCATCAAGTCACAAGCAAAAACTCTCAAAAATATTCACACACCCTCACAACAAGCAAACAAGCATCAAGTAAACACAAGATATAACCTTAATGGGCAAACACGCCCAACCTTTTTCTTCACTTTCCAAAGTATTTACAAGGAACCATACTTAGAACATGCAAAGCCTTAGAATGAACATCTCAAGCTCACTCATGCACACCTACGTATGCCCACACTACTTTTGCATGTTCTTCACAAAACACTTATATACTAGCAGCAGTTACACCCCAACTTTCCTAGGGTGTGCTGGCCCAATTAGAATTAGCCAAGAAGTCACATAGTAGTTACATCCCAACTACTCTAGGAATGCATAACACTAAAGTTTATTCATACACACAAAAGCCCAATTCAAACTTCGCTCACACATCCCTGCAACCCATATTTCCCACATGTTCCATGCTGTGGCAGTTACCAGCGGCTACCAACATAATTTCTTCTCTTGTGTGTTACATGTGAAGCCATCCACTTTGTTTGTGCACACAACTGCATCCACTAAAGTCTATCCACACACACAAAAAGACAATCACTCTCAATAAGAATATTATGAATCCAAATGTTTAAACACATCTGCATCCCCCTCAGCATAGAAATTGCTTCAACATTCTCGGGTTCAATGAAAGTAGATTCACTTATTCTCATTGCCAAAATGACAGCCCTTTTGAGTCTCGTAATATAGCCCATAGTCCAGCTTTATTGCAATCATAAAAAAGGCTTAGTTTGAATCAGTTTGCAGAAAAAGGGCTCCAACCAAGCAACTTCTGCCTCGTGAAATGAGGCTCATTCTTTCCATGCCTCACATCAGATTTAAGTGAAAAAGCATGATTTAGTATATGACTCGGGTGTAGAGCAATCTTGTCATGGAGCATCTTATTCTTTTGATACCAGAAAGCCCAAACCATTAAGTGAAAATCAGCCAAATCATTAGAGCTCGCCAAATCATTAGAGCTCTCATTGATGAAAACAACCATAGCTGATTTGGTAAAACACTGATAAGAAGCTTGCGGTTGCAAAGTTGGAAACATGTTCAACCATATTTGGTATAATAAGAGGCAGTAAAAGATAGCATGGGCTAGATACTCAAGGTCATAATCACAGAAACAACATTTACCTTCCACTTGAATGTTCATTTGAATGAGATTGAATTTTTTTTGGAAGAATATCATGATAAATTATCCAACCAAAAAGTCGAATATTGTGGGGGATGTCAAGCTTCCAAAGGGACTTCTAAAACTTGATAATGGCTGTCTCATAAGAGGTTTCTCCTATTGTAGTTTCATTTAGACTTTTAAAGAATTTGTAAGAACTTTTGACTGAAAAATTGCCATTCCTTTCATGCTTCTATATCCAGTTATCAGAAGCTTGTGTAGTGTTAGAATGGAGTTTCAAAATAGAATAAGCTACATTTGGATTCAAGAGAGTTCTAACCTTAGAGAAATTCCACTAATGCGTATATTCATCTATTAAGGTAGCGATTGAAGCATCCGATTCGGCTATCTAAGCATTAAACCAAGATTGAATACCTAGACTATCCTTATTCAATTCTCTTATACCAGGATTCCATAGATCATTGAAGATATGGATTTGTCACCCATTCCCAACACTCCACCTCCCAGTTCTACTGAACAAATTCGTGGTTTCCCATAATCCTTTCCATACAAAAGAAGTAGACCCACTAAGAGGAGCATAAAAAATTATGGAGTTGGGAAAATACCTTGAGTTATAGATTCTATAAAACAAACTATCATTATTCTACAGTAACGCCTTGAACTCCCTTTATGGGTCAATGATATGCTTCCCATCCAATTTTCTTACAAATAGGCAAACATAGAATTTTAAAGTCAGATTCCTGAGACTGTATTGTTGTCTTTCTTTTTGAAATTATTTATACAAATTGCTAATCACTCTATGAACATGTCCACTAGGATGCGTCTCAAGAGTCAATGATATATCATCTAAAGACTCATTACTCAATCCATCTCTAATGAATTGAATGTTATCTTCGCAATTTTCAGACATCATTCCTAAATAATGACTATGAGTGTTACACCTCCAACGTGCACATTTATAAGAAACACCTCCTAATTGTTTAGCTCTATGTTTCTTAGTATATGTGATTTTACTTAAACCAGACCTGTAAGAAATGAAGGAGTCGAAAACTCACCTGTCAAGCGAACCATTGCTTCAATTACCCAACGAATATCACTAGGAATATCATTGATCATAAGAAGCCTCATTTTTTCGGTGCGTGCTTTGTAAATTTTCATCAGAGCATTTTGGGGGAGAGAAGGAAAAGTTTCTTCCATGCTTTGATTGTAGGGTATCAATAATTTTAGGAAATTGAAAGAACCAACTTAAAGTCACGAAGTACCATTATCTGTTATTTAACCGGGGTGCAAGACTCTTACAAAAAGAAAATCGATGCAAAGCACACAAAAAATGGACATTAGGCAAAAACAAAAGAAAAAAAAATTCTTCAATCACAGTACACTGGGTTTTAAAGGAAAATAGATTCTTTGAAAATTTGAACACTCCAAAAATGATTTCAGATGTTATCCATTTACTTTGAATACATCATCATCCTAGGATTCTCAATGTCAATAGCCCCATATGGGTAAACATGCTTCATAATAAATAGGCCATTCCATTTGAATTTCAATTTTCCAAGAAATAAATGAAGATGAAAATTATAAAGCAAAATGTTTTGACAAATTTCAAAGGTTTTTCGTGAAATTCGACTATCATGAAAGGCCTTAGTTTTAGCTTTAAGAATCTTTTCATTCTCATATGAATCATTCCCTAACTCTTCAAGTTGATTTAATTGTAGTTTATGTTCATTATTGGCATTTTCAAGGTTGGAATTAATATGCCTTATGCTCAAGTTCTACAGGAAAATGACAAGGTTTTCCATAAACTATACGATAGAGAGACATTCCCAAAGACATTTTGAAAACTGTTGATATTCCCAAAGTGCATCAGCCAGTCGAAGAGACCAATCTTTGTGATTTGGGTTGTCCTTTTTTTTCCAAAATTTATTTGATTTCCTTATTTGCTAGTTCAACTTGATCATTTTATCTCAGGGTGATAGGAGGTAGAAAATTTATATGTAATTTCATATTTTTCATTAAAGACTCAAAAGGCTTGTTACAAAAGTGTTTACCTCCATCACTTATAATAGCTTGAGGGGTTCCAAATCGACATAAAATATTTTCTTTTAAAAATTTATTCACAATTTTGTGATCATTGTTTCAACAATGAATCACCTCAATCCATTAGGAGACAAAATCGATTGCAACTAAAATATATAAAAATCCAAATAATGGTGAAAATGGACCATGAAATATATTCCTCAACAATCAAAGATTTTGATGATAATGATGAGATTTAAAGGCATCATATTTCTTTTAAAATGGATCTCAACTTTTGATAATTTTCACAAGTTTTGCAAAAAGCATGCGTATCTTTAAATATTATGGGCCAATAAAATTCATACTGTAAGATTTTTATAGCCTTTTTTTAGATGAGAATTGATCTCCACGTGCTTCTGAATGACAAAACTGAATAACACTACTAATCTCATTATTTGATATTCATCATCGAAAAATCTGATCAGGGAAATACTTGAACATATATGGATCATCCCAGTAGAATTTTTTGACTGTAGTAAAAAATTTCTTCTTGTCTTGATGGCTTCAGTTTGGAGGTATTTGTCATGTTTCAAGAAAATTGACAATATTAGCATACCAAGACATTGTATTTAAATAAAATAAAAAATCATCAAGAAAAGAGTCATTGATAGGAGTTGTGTCAATTGATGACTCATTTGTGAGTCTCAATAAATGATCTACAACTATATTTTCTGCTCTTTTATTGTCTTTGATTGTGAGATTGAATCATTGAAGCAACAAAATCCACCGTAGTAACATTGTCTTTGCATCCTGTTTACACATAATCAACAACATGATCAAAATAAACAATGATTGATGAACCAATTAAATATGATAGAAATTTATCCAATGTAAATATTACAACAAATAGTTCTTTTTTGTGATATTATAATTCATTTCTTACTGTTTAAGGTTCTACTTCATTAATAAATTACATACGGTTTACCTTCCTTTCTCTGTCATAATATTGCGCCAACTGCATAATCACTGGCATCACACATTAGCTCAAAAGGCAAAGACCAATCAAAAGATTGCATGATAGGAGCAGAAGTTAAAAGACTGATAATCTTTTCAAATGATTTTTGACATTCTTCTGTCTATTCACATGTTTCATCTTTTAATAAGAGGTTACATAATGGTCTGGATATGGTGCTAAAGTTTTTAATGAACCTCCTTTAAAATCTTGTATGTCCTAAGAAGGAACGAATTTCCTTTACTATTTTGGTGGTGGTAATTTAGAGATCACCTCTATTTTTGCCTTGTCAACCTCAATACCTTTAGATGACACAACTGATCCAAAATAATTCTTGAATCTGTCATGAAATGATATTTTTCCTAGTTTAACACAAGTCATTTTTCTTCACATTTTTTCAAAATATTTTCTAAATTATTCAAGGAATTATCAAATGAGTTCCCAAAACAGTTATTTCATCCATAAAGACCTCTAAACAATATCCAACCATGTCACTAAATATGCTTAACATGCATCGTTGGAATGTTGCTGGTGCATTACAAGTCCAAATGATATTTTCATAAATGCAAATGTTCCAAAGGGACATGTGAATGTGGTCTTTTCCTGGTCTTCTAAAGCTATGTGAATTTGATAATAAACTGAATAACCATCAAGAAAGCAAGCTATGTGAATTTGATAATAAACTGAATAACCATCAAGAAAGCAATAATAGGGATGTCTTGCTATTCTTTCCAACATTTGGTCAAGAAATGGTAAAAAAAATGATATTTTCTAGTCGCGTCATTTAAATTTCTACAATCAATGCATATACACAAACTATATGAGATTCGAATTGGGATTGACTCTCCCTTATCATTCTTGATGACAATTATTCCAGGATTTTTTGACACAACTTGTGTAGGACTTACCCATTTACTATCGAAGATATGGTAGATAATGCCTATATCAAGAAGTTTAAAAACTTCTATTTTTACCACTCACTTCCTTCATGTGAGGGTTTAATCTTCTTTGGGATTGACAATATGTCCTGACAGTATCTTTTAAATGTATTTTGTGCATGCAAATGATTAATACCTTTTATATCATTTAAAGTCCATCCAATTGCCATTTTATATTCTCTCAATACTTTTAACAACTTACATTATTGATCACTTATGTGGGAGGAAGAAATTACCACAGTGTAAGTTTGTTCATCTCCAAGAAATGCATCATTCAATCATTCTGGTAAAGTATTTAATTCCAATTTAGGTGTTTCCTCGTGTTTTTCTTCTTCGTTCCTTAAAATTTTACTTCTCTCTATCATCTTCCAATACCTGTGCAGAATCAAGAAAATAAAAATCAATAGAAATATTTGAATCTAATTGCGTACTTGATTCAAGAATATTAGTTGTACAAATTTCCATATGGTGAGATATACTCCCCTGAATATGTTCCTCTAAAATTGGTTCAATTAGTTCCATGCTCTCATTTTTACTGTCGTCACTGTTTGATTATTTGCAAAGGTTAAAAATATTAAGCTCCAACATCATATTTCTAAAGGACAAATTCATGATTCCATTCCTGCAATTAGTTAAAATATTAGTTATTGCTAAAAATGAACGACCAAGTATTACGGGAATTGGCTTGTAACTGTCTGCTACAGGTTGTGTTTCCAAGACAATAAAATCTAAAGGATATATGAATTTATCGACTTGTAATAATACGTCTTCCATAATTCATTTCGGTACCTTAACTGATCTACCAGCAAGTAAAAGAGTAGTTGAAGATGGTTTTAACTCGCCAATATTAAGCTGTTGGTAAACCAAAAATGGAAGCAAGTTGACATTAGCTCCAAGATCTAGCAATGTATGTTCAATTTTACGATTTCCAATAATACATGAAATAGTTGGACAACTAGGGTTTTTTTTTAATGTATTCGGTTGAGAGAATGGAACTTACCTATTCAACTAGAAAAGCTTTATTTCCTACCTGATGTTTCCTTTAAACAGTGCACAAGTCTTTCAGAAATTTAGCATAAGATGGCATATGTTTGATGGCTTCTAACAAATAAATATTGATCTTCACATGTTTGAATATTTCATATATTTTTGGGGAATGGTTCAATTTCTTTGTTTTTAATGCTTGAGGAAATAAATGTGTGATATGATCCAGAATTGGCTTGGTCATATTGGTGTATTTAGGCCATTTTGGTGGATTTGGAAGATTCATTGGGTTTTCAATTTTGGTCAATGCATGAGACTTTATATGAAAGCTTTATTATTGTTGGGGTTTTATAAGGAATATCAGGGTTAGCGCAGTGGAACGTGGAAAAACAATTTTTCCGATTTCAAAAAATTTTCTTGTATTAATTAAATAAACATTTACTTAATTAGCCAATACTTAAAATCTGAAATTTTAACCCAAGAAATCATATTTCTTGTAATTACCAAATTACCCCAAAGTTTTGCAAATTAATTATTTTGATCATTAAAATGTCAAATACATATTTAATTGATTCCAAATCAATCCCAAAATAATTTATACAATTTGCAACATAAACTAGAAACTTTTCCAGAATTACGAAACTGCCCAGAATTTTCCAGAATTATGAAAACAGCCCAGATTATTTATTAATTATAATTTGGCCCAATTTGTTCAAAACACATCAAGATCAAATCCAATCAATCCCAAATTTGACATACATCAAATATACATCAAATTATATCATATATATGAAAAGCCTCAAAATTTGATTAGGTTAAGAATCATAATTTCACAAATTACTCAAATTTCACAATTTACATTAAATTGACAAAATTCAATACTTTAATAATCTAATTACCACACCAATCAAGTTTCTCCATCATTAAATTAATCAAAGGTTAATTATGAATGGATAATTAACTCTAGAATGGTAATTTAATTTTCAAATTAATTTATTAAGCTTAATTACAATAATAAGCAAATAAATTAATCATACATGCTTAACATCCAACAAGCTTTAAACTCAATCAATTACAAAATCAAAGAGTAGAGACATCAACTTAGCAATACAAATTGAAACTAAGATAAATTGAAACAATTTTCATGTAGAATAGAAAGTGAAATTACTTACAAAATTTCAATTTTTTGCTTTCTTTTCTAACAAATGCTCTCAACTCTCTTTTGTAAAATATTGTGAAACTTGTCTAAGTATTAGAAAAATGAAACAAAAACATTTTGTTTATTTCACTCTCTTGGCCGATTTTTCTAAGCAAAAATTAAACAACAAATTATTTATTTTTGTATCAATTTCATTGGCACACATTTTGGCTTAATTAAAGTAACACTTTAACTTTAATAAAGTTATCAAAAATGTGTTCCAATAATAATATGCCATTTCCAAAGAAATCATTACTTAAAGATATTTATTTTATTAATTAATTTAATTATTTAACAATTAATTAATTAATTAATTAATATAAATATCTTAAATATATGTATTATATTTACATTAAATATCTTAAATAAATATATTAATGATATAAGTTTAAATATCACAAATTGCTATTTAATTAATGTGTATTTAATAATATCAAATATTAAATACAAATACACATTAATTCGGAAATGACCGTTAGGTCCCGACCACATTTATTTTTCGTTTAACCATTAAACGAGTTAAAAATAATCGGTATTATTCATAACAGTTTCCCTAGTGCTCTACGAGTATATTTCATTGGTGAGACTCTCTAGATTCAAGCATATCCGTCACGAAATCAAATTCGTGTACATAATTCACCCACCCGTAAATTATGACGAACATAGATAAACTCTCTGAATCAAACAAGTCGAGGTCACTGCATATGTATAATCCCTCCGTCACAGGTATCTGGATTAATCCAAAGATATAGATACAAATGTCAAATCTCTATAGATGTAATCACGTCGACGTTTCTATTAGCAATCCCTCAAATAACACTTAGAACTGATTTCTACAGTGTACCACGGGCCCATGGATTTAACAGATTGGTAATTCCATATTGAATACCTATGCTATGTACACAGAGCTGACGGATCATATCTTGATACATACAGGATATCCCGAGCATCAGTCCACACCCAAACGAACATGCGGAGGTCTGATCTCAATAGATCAGTGATGTGACTACCATCTAAGTGTGGAGGATAACTCAGATATCCATAGTGGTATCTCAAGTCAAAGAATCACTATGCTCACTCAACCCGAGAAGATTCTTATTGACGTTGGTGTACCATCTATTAAGAATATTCGGGGAGTCGTTCAGTGTTTATCCGCTATAAACACCTACACGTCTATACGAGTCTCCAAGACTCACGGTTCACTGAGAAACCATCAGAATCCAAGATTCCAATATACGACATGTACCGATCTCAACTGGTTTACTTTACTGACCAAGTAGTTTAAACCTTGACCGGGAAATATCTAAGAATGACAACGTCATGATATAACTCAATGTCAGTTACGACGTTTTTACAACAGTATCATAACTAATTATTCTAAGGTCGGTTATGTCTTTACCATATTAAAAAATAAGTTATATAAAAAACTGCTCATTTTATTCATAATAAAATATTACATAAGTATTTACAAGGAAATACATAATAAAATTGGAGCTCAGAGCACCAACCCTAACAAAATCTCCCACTTGCTCTAGTGCTAATATCGATTGTATCTAATACCCATCGACTCCACATGTTTATCAAATATTATCTTCAATCGGTACCTTGCACACGATAATGTCCCATCGCGACACAATCTCTCGAACGATGTGGTACTTTTATTCCACATGCTTCGACTTCTGATGCGCCCTTGGTTCTTTTGCTTGCGCAATGGCTCCAGTATTTTCACTGTATAATAGAATCGGATTCTCGATACTTGAGACCACTCCCAATTCTGTGATAAAGTTCCTAACCCAAATATCTTCCTTTACAGCTTCAGAAGCTGCAATATATTTCGCCTCTATGGTGGAATCAGTTGTTGACCCCTATTTGGAACTCTTCCAACAAACCGCACCGCCGTTAATGGTAAACACAAATCCTAATGTAGAATTTCTATCATCAGAATCCGATTGGAAATCAGAATCCGTATACCCATTAACCTGCAGTTTGTTTCCTCCATAAATAATAAACTTATCCTTAGTACCTTGAATATACTTGAGGATATGTTTAATGGTCATCCAATGGTCATTTCCTGGATTGGACTGATATCTGCTCGTCACACTAACTGCGAAGCTGATATCAGGCCTAGTACATAACACAGCATATATGATACTGCCCAAACACGAAGCATAAGTTTGATTTGACATTCTAATCTTCTAATCTTCTGTTTGCAGACACATCTTCTTTGAAAGATGCAAGCCATGTCTGAACGATATGTTTGCTGTCTTACATTTACCAAAATTATACCGTTCTAAGATCTTATATGTGTACATTGATTGGGATAACCCAATAAGCTTCATTTCTCTATCTCTATAGAGTTTTATGCCTAAGAAATAAGAAGCTTCACCCAGGTCCTTCATGGAGAAATTCTTACAAAGGTAAGCTTTGACACCTTGCATCATCCCGATATCATTCCCAATGATAAGAATGTCGTCAACAAAGAGAATTAAAAATACCACCATACTCCCATTGGACTTCTGATACACACAGGATTCTTCCGAATGCTTGAGAAAACCAGACAATTTGATTATCTCATCGAATCGAAGATTCCAACTTCGTGAAGCTTGTTTAAGTCCATAAATGGACTTCTTCAGCTTGCATACCATGCCCGAGTTCTCGCTGGATGCAAAACCCTCCGGCTGTTCCATATATATTTCTTCATCAATAAATCCATTTAGAAAAGCCATTTTGACATCCATTTGCCAAATCTCGTAATCATGATATGCGACAATTGACAATAAAATCCTGATAGACTTTAGCATAGCAACTGGCAAACAAGTTTCATCGTAGTCGATACCAGGTCGCTACGATTAACCTTTAGCTACCAGTCGGGCCTTAAAGGTTTCAACCTTTCCATCGGGCCCACGCTTCCTCTTGTAAATCCATTTACAAACCGATAAGAACAATTCCTTCAGGAAGCGGAACCAAGTTCCAAACTTGATTCTCATGTATTGAGTCCATCTCGGATTTCATGGCGTCTTGCCACTTCACGGAGTTGATGTCCAACATCAATTCTCTATAGGTAAAAGGGTGTAGGACACAGAAATCGATGATGCTATTCCGGGCTCGCGGCCCAATTGGGAGTACGGAGTAGCCCACGGGGGAACTAAACCGGAGAAATAACATGGAGTCGCCACCTGGTGTGAACCGGGAAAATGATTTAAGGCCGCACTCACCCCTCGCAAGGGAAGACCTCAAACCGTTCGGTTCGGAATGGTCCCTTACTTATGCCACTTGTAATGATATGATTTGTGCAATAATTTAATCGAATCTAGCAACATATATTTCCAAGGGTATTCTATTTTTAAGTTCACATGCATAGAGACAAAGCTCGTATTTACGTTTGCCTATAACCTATTTGCATATAACCTATGCCTAAGCTTGCATGCATAAAAACAGATTGAAATAACGATAAACGCATTACATTGATGATCATAGAAACGCAAATGGACAATGATTGTACAAGCATGCATATAAACAGAAGGTTCACGTTCGTATAGCGTTTGAGGACGCGTTCGAACGGGACCAGACCTGATGCATGATAAAACAAAGAAAATATGTACGCGTTCAAGTAGCGTTAGTCAACGCGTTCGAACGATAAACAAAAGGTTCGCATTCGTATAGTGTTCGAGAATGCGTTCGAACGGGACAAGACCTGATGCATGATAAAACAAAGAAAACACATGTGCTTTTGAGTAGCGTTCGTAAACACGTTCGAACATTAAACAGAAGATTTGCGTTCGTATAGCGTTCGAGAACGCGTTCGAACAGGACAATACCTGATGTATGATAGACGACGCAACACATACATAGATAAACAAATCCATAATGTAGGACCTCGTGTGCCCGATGGAACACATTTCACATTCAATCGGGTGCACCTCGTATGTCGCGGAAAAATATCATGGAAAAGGTAGCCTTTTAGGCATTTCCATCGAATAGAGGACCTTTAATCCACCCTAGTTAGCCCATGCACACAAGAATGCAATGCATGCTTAAATAAAGCAATGATATTCAAATTGTAAATGACATAATAAAAGGCGAGGTAAAACATCGTGGTAAAGGTAGCCTTCAGGCATTTCCCTCGAATAGAGGACCTTTAATCCACCCTAGTTAGCCCATGCGCATTATGTTACCATGCATATAAAATAAAGACAACAATAATATAGAACCTCGTATGCTCGATTAAACATATCTCACATTCAATCACACATACTCCGTCCGGCGCGGCAAAACATCGTGGAAAAGGTAGCCTTTTAGGCGTTTCCCTCGAATAGAGGACCTTTAATCCACCCTAGTAGCCCATGCGCACTATATCATCATGCATAAATAAGCAACATGTAGAGAAGCAATAGCATACTAACGACTAAATCATGCTTAAAAGATAAATAACATGCTAGCAACCCAATCATGCTCGAATACAAGATTGGATGAAACAAAGTGTGTGAATCTCTCAAGTGATACGTGGTATTGTATCCCGAGTGCAAACCGTAATATCGTCCATTCGGATTTGGCTACGGAATTTACGTCCGGGTTTCCATCCGATATACCACAAGAGAGAACATATATTCCATTCATCCAAGGACCACAACATATATCAACAAACGACTCTCATGCGAAGGAATTCTAATAAACAAAAAAAAGATGATAATAAATAAGAAGGGTGCCCTCAGGTCTCACCTCTTAGGTCGTCTCTTGAAAGTGCGTTACACGGCCGTCAGAAGGGTTGATGCTCCGCAACTCCTCTGGTTCACTGGTCCATTGCTTCCTTTCATTGTTTCACTGCTTGGGGCTGCTGTTTTTACTCCGTTTTGCTGCTATTTTCACTGTATTTTCTTGTCACTGTTTTCCTTATTCGGTTGCTATTTTTGGTGTATTTCAGCTGCTGTTTGGGTGTGATTTTCGGTGGTGTTATGGCGTGGTCTGTGGACTATTTCGGTGAGGTAAATGGGGTGAGTTTATGCGGCAATGGAGGGGGTATTGAGGGATGAATATTCAGCTATTGCAGGGAGAGGAGAGAGAATTATTTGCTTCTTCCTTTTTTTTGCCTTGGGTGTGAATGCTAAGTTTATTTCTTTTGTGTTTTTGTGAGAATGAGCTAGGTAGGCAAGGGTGTTAATGCTTTGCAGAATTTCTTGTGATTTGTATGTATGTGCTAGGGTGTGAAAGGTTGGTTTAGGCTTCTTTTTATAGGCAAAGGCTAGGGTTTCTCTTGTTTGAATGGGAATGAGATCAAGTAATTATGGGGGAATATCCTAATTAGTGTCACACAAGGAAAAATCTAGTTAATTAGGGACATGATTTGGTTTGATTGGGAAGGTGATATATTTGATTTGTTTCATTTAGGTATGTGAATTATTTAATTTAGGGAGGATATTATTTTAATTTGTGACATATGTTTTAAATGTTTTAATTATTTTTGGGTGGGTTTTGGTGGGCTAAATGGGCTTGGGCGTGAGGCTAGCAACAAAACCAGAAGTACTGACACCGTTCGAATGCCGATTCGAACGCTACATGAACGCCCGCAATCTGTTTGACGTTCGAACGTGTTCACGAATGCAGCACGAACGAAAGCAGTGAACATGTGAATTGAATCCGATGACTTACTTATTCTGAATTTCCCATTCCGACATTCGTTTCCGCGACTTCCGTGACTTAAAAGGTAGTGTCTCCAAATGAGACTCATCATAGAGACTTATATGCAAAAATGCAGTGCCTACAGTCGCCCCCACTTTGATGGGACTTGTGCAGTGTGTGACAATGACAATCCTATCAAAGTTATGCATGCATTTTTACTTACCTGGCTCGCCAGCTGTTGCTTAACTTACTTGTTATCCTGAGATGCTTTGACCTTTGTTCTTTGTTCCCAAATTATATTGAATATGGGCTTTGTTCCCGAACTGCGTTGAGAGAGGGCTTTATTCCCCTGGGTTTTATTCTCGAGCTGTTTTGAAAGTGGGCTTTATTCCTCTAGGCTTTGTTCCTGAACTGTGTTGAAAGTGGGCTCTATTCCTCTAGGCTTTGTTCCCGAACTGTGTAAAGACATGGCTTTATTCCCCTGGGTTTTATTCCATTGGGCTTTGTTCCTGAACCGTGTTGAGATAGGGCTTTATTCCCCTGGGCTTTATTCCCGAACTGTATAAGGTAGGGCTTTATTCCCGAACCGTGTTAAGATAAGGCTTTATTCCCCTGGGTTTTATTCCTCTGGGCTTTATTCCCGAGCTGTGTTGAAAGTGGGCTTTATTCCCCTGGTTGTACTGAATGTGAGCTTTGTTCCCGAATTTGCTGAATGTGGGCTTTAATCCTGATTTGTTCATTGTGAGTGGGCTTTGTTCCCGAGCTTGCTGAATGCGGACGTTATTCTCGAACTGTGTTGACTGTGGGCTTTGTTCCCAAACTTGCTGAATGTGGGCTTTATTCCCGAACTGTGTTGACTGTGGGCTTTGTTCCCGAACTTGTTGAATGTGGGCTTTATTCCCGAACTGTGTTGACCGTGGGCTTTGTTCCCGAACTTGCTGAATGTGGGCTTTATTCCCGAACTGTGTTGTCCGTGGTCTTTGTTCCCGAACTTGCTGAATGTGGGCTTTATTCCCGAACTGTGTTGACTGTGGGCTTTATTCCCAAAACTGTTTGTCTTTGCTGCCTTTTCCTTTTCTTCAAAACCTGTAAACAACAAGAAAAAAATTGCGTGCATGTGACGTGTATGCATGTATGCATGGTTGTGTTTCCAATTCTGACGGGTTAGGTTTTCCTTGTGCACTTTGGCGTCCTTCGTCTGCAACTATTTTTGGTCGCCTCCTGGGCCTGCTTATAATTTCTTTGTGTCAATTCTCCTTGGTGGTTGCTCAGTCTTCTTTGATTCCGTGACTCAATATCTCGTTACGTCCCTGATCCGCGAGGTGGTAGACTGGTTGCCCCCAGTCTTGGCTTAGCTTTCTGTTCTTCGCTTCTTGCACTAGGTCGAAGTAGATCATGTGATGTGACGTTCCAAAACTACTGGTGATGTGGGCCTCGACCCTGGGACTCAATCCAAAACTGATGATGATGCTGATGTGGGCCTCAACCCTTGGACTCATCCCAAAAATGATATTGGCACTGATGTGGACTCAACCCTGGGACTCATCCCCAAAATTGATGATGATGCTGATGTGGGCCTCAACCCTGAGACTCATCCCAAAACTGATACTGGTGCCGATGTGGGCCTCAACCCTAGGACTCATCCCCAAACTGATACTAATATGGGCCTCAACCCCAAATTGATACTGATGTTGTGGGCCTCAACCCCAAACTGATACTGATGTTGTGGGCCTCAACCCCAATAATACTGACGTGGGCCTCGCCCTCAAACTGATACTAATATGGGCCTCGCCCCAAAATGATACTGATGCGGGCCTCGCCCCCAAACTGATGCTGATGTTGACAATGCTGATGTGGGCCTCAACCCTGAGACTCATCCCAAAACTGATACTGGTGCCGATGTGGGCCTCAACCCTGAGATTCATCCCCAAACTGATACTAATATGGGCCTCAACCCCAAGCTGATACTGATGTCGTGGGCCTCAACCCCAAACTGATACTGATGTTGTGGGCCTCAACCCAAAACTGATACTGACGTGGGCCTCGCCCTCAAACTGATACTAATATGGGCCTCGCCCCAAACTGATACTGATGCGGTCCTCGCCCCCAAACTGATGCTGATGTTGACAATGCTCATGTGGGCCTCAACCCTGGGACTCATCCCAAAACTGATACTGGTGCCGATATGGGCCTCAGCCCTGGGACTAATCCCCAAACTGATACTAATATGGGCCTCAACCCCAAACTGATACTGATGTCGTGGGCCTCAACCCCAAACTGATACTGACGTGGGCCTCGCCCTAAAACTGATACTAATATGGGCCTCACCCCAAACTGATACTGATGCGGGCCTCGCCCCCAAACTGATGCTGATGTTGACAATGCTGATGTGGGCCTCAACCCTGGGACTCATCCCAAAACTGATATTGGTACTGATGTGGGCCTCAATCCTCGGACTCATCCCCAAACTGATACTAATATGGGCCTCAACCCCAAACTGATACTGATGTTGTGGGCCTCAACCCCAAACTGATACTAATGTTGTGGGCCTCAACCATAAACTGATACTGACGTGGGCCTCGCCCTAAAACTGATACTAATATGGGCCTCGCCCCAAACTGATACTGATGCGGGCCTCACTCCCAAACTGATGCTGATGTTGACAATGCTGATGTGGGCCTCAACCCTAGGACTCATCCCAAAACTGATATTGGTGCCGATGTGGGCCTCAATCCTGGGACTCATCCCCAAACTGATACTAATATGGGCCTCAACCCCAAACTGATACTGATGTTGTGGGCCTTAACCCCAAACTGATACTGAAGTGGGCCTCGCCCTCAAACTGATACTAATATGGCCCTCGCCCCAAACTGATACTGATGCGGGCCTCGCCCCCAAACTGATGCTGATGTTGACAATGCTGATGTGGGCCTCAACCCTGGGACTCATCCCAAAACTGATATTGGTGCCGATGTAGGCCTCAACCCTGGGACTCATCCTCAAACTGATACTAATATAGGCCTCAACCCCAAACTGATACTGATGTGTTGCTACTTCTGGTTGGCTTGCATTTGCCGCTTTCTTCTTTTCCTCTTTGAAACCTATCTTAAGTCATCTCTCGTATAGTTCTCCCTTCAAACTCACATATTAAGAAGCCAACTCTTGAATGATTATCTTGTTCTTCTTGAAATGTGGAGGCTCAGGCAAGTAAGTGAAATGAACACCTTTATTATTATTAAGAAAAAGGTTCGAACAAGTAGACAAAATCAATGTCTTTATCAAAAATGCAGGATTGTAATCAAATAAGCCAGGGAAAACATCTTCATTGTCTGTGGGATTGTCTTCTTCCTCAGCCTATGGTTCTCCACTATTACTATCTTCTATCTCCATGCAAGAAGCTCGGTGGTTGAGAGTTTGGAGGACACAGGTTTCGGGTAGGCCAGAGTTGATCATGTAGGTGGGTGGTGGAACAGAGTGGTAATTAGGCAGGGGGTTATGGTATGTGTTGGGCTGTTCTTTCTCAGGGTTAGGTATTTAATGGGAGTCAATGAGGTTTTGGATCTCATGCCTAAGGCGGGTGCAGTTGTCGGTGCCATGGCCTTTTTCATGATGGAAGTAACAATAGTGGTTCAGGTTGAGATGCGGTGGTGGAGGGTGTGGAAGTGGTTTGGTTTCTAAGGGTTTCAGAAGTCTATTTCTCTTTAATTTCTCCAATACATTAGACAATGGTCTACCCAGGTCGGAGAAACGCCGGTTCCGGATAGCAGCAATCTCAGCAGAAATAGGTTTGTCACCTGATGTTCCTCCAATGGGCCTCATGTTCAGGCTATAGAACTTTCTATTCTCAGCTTCTTCTTCTTCAATATCCATGACAGTCTCCCTCAACTGTCAAAAATCAGTAATCATGGAGGTCATTCTCCTCAGCTTTCCATAAATCGAGGGCTTAGTACCCTTGATAATCATCTTTATCTGGTCATTCTCTGAGGGCCGAGTCTGGATCTTTAGAAGCTGGCTTCTCCAGCGGTCTACATATTCCTTGAAGCTTTCTTCCGGCTTCTGCTTGGTGTTTTCTAAGTCTCGGAGTGACAAGTCGATCTCCAGATCTGTGACATACTGTTTCAAAAAGGCTTCTGCCAATTCCCTCCAATCCTCCTTGATCTTCCTCTCCAGGTTGTGATACCATACCAGGGGTGCCCCTTCGAGTGACATCCCAAACATTTTCTGAACCTGACGCTTGGATAAACCCACAGAACTCATAACTGAAACATACTGACGGAGATGGACCCTCGGATCCCCATTCCCGTTGAACCTGGCCATATCTGGCATCTTGAATTGAGCTGGCAACTGTTCTTCAAAAGTCATTGCCTTATAATCTAGCAGGTCTTCATGTTTGCCCCTCATCTTACGGGTAACCGACTCTACCTGATCTCGGAGTTTCTGTAGTTCAGCTTGAGACCCTGCCACTTTCCCTCATCATATTCAACCATATCATCATCAAAACCTGGAATATCATCATTCAATCTAGTCGGAGGGTCTTCACACCTCTCATTCTCAGAGTTTCCCCCAGCACGGAGCACAGCCATATTGGCCATAGCAACAGTCAATACTTGCAACTGTTCAGTAACCTTGGTGAGATTGGTTTCCAACTGATCCATACGGGATGTTTCATTCTCGATTCACTCATGTTGGCTATTGGCCTTTTAACGAGTCTTCCCTTTTCCCTAACCCAACGGATATCTATGATGGCTCTTAAGACACAAGAGAGTTAACATAATGTGTGTATGCATGGGATGCATGAGATACGTGCGATGTATGGAACATATAATCGGCCCATTGTCATTTTAAAGCTTCAATCGCATTATTGCAAGGAGCAAACTTATCCCAGTTGAAAAGGCATAACAGGTTTACACCTTTACGACAACATGGTTAAACATTCAAATGATAAAGAGCCCAAACACAGGATGGCCCATCGACATTTCAGAAACTTTTGGCCCAATTGTCATAGGATACGAACTCGTCCTAGTTTAAATGGCCCAACCAGTTCGCATTTCTGACAAGAGGTCCAACTGCATCCAAATGATGTTGGTCCCAAGCATAAAGAGATAATTCAAACGTAAAGCAATAATTTCTACAGAGCGGCCTATCGACATTTCAGAAGCTTTTGGCCCAATTGTCATAGGATACGAACTCGTCCCAGTTTAAATGGCCCAACAAGTTCGCATTTCTGACAAGAAGTCCAACTGCATCCAAATGAGGATGGTCCACAAGCATAAGGAAATAGTTGCTATAGGTCATACAACTTCGGTCTACGTGTGGGTTTGCGGGAGTGTGGACAAAGACTCTCGCTGGCGAAGGATTGCCCACAACTAGGTCTCCCCACTAAAGGGTTCGAGCAACCAAGTGAGCGCACCTTTTTTATACCTTACGGTACGTGTCAACGAGTTATGGTGTGTAACTGACTGTCAAATGGATTTCCCGTTGTAGATTCCCCAGAGGGAGGGCGGAGCGAACTCTCTTAAAAACCCAAGCCTCTTAGGCTCTTATCACTTGGTGACAGGAATAAACAACGAGTCCTCCAAATTAGTCCATCACGGTAGGCTACAAGTACATGATTATCTAGGTGCCTTCACAGCTTTTCCTTATAGAAATGTAGTGAATGAGGGAAGACACCAAACCATTACCTAGCCTTAAAAATGCATTTGATTAAACCTCTTTCAACCCACGATAAACACGGTTAATTAAAGCACAAATCACAATCATTACAAGGCAGTATTTCGGGGCCAATTCTCTATCCCCAGTGGAGTCGCCAGACTGTAGGACACTAAAATCGACGACGCTGTTCCGGGCTCGCGGCCCGATTGGGAGTACGGATTAGCCCACGGGGGAACTAAACCGGAGAAATAACATGGAGTCACCACCCGGTGTGAACCGGGAAAATGATTTAAGGCCGCACTCACCCCTTGCAAGGGAAGACCTCAAACCGTTGGGTTCGGAATGGTCTCTTACTTATGCCACTTGTAATGATATGATTTGTGCAATAATTTAATCGAATCTAGCAACATATATTTCCAAGGGTATTCCATTTCTAAGTTCACATGCATAGAAACAAAGCTCGCATTTACGTTTGCCTATAACCTATTTGCATATAACCTATGCCTAAGCTTGCATGCATAAAAGCAGATTAAAATAAGGATAAACGCATTATATTGATGATCATGGAAATGCAAATGGACAATGATTGTACAAGCATGCATATTAAAGAGAGACAATTAAGTGCATAAATATTGAAGAGAGGTAACTAAACATATGATGAGGAAGGGAATGACTAGGAATGCGTGAAAATTGATAAAGGAATCTGTCTAGTGTGTGTGCGTTCGTGTAGCGTTCGTAAACGTATTCGAATGGTAAACAGAATACAAGCGTTTGATAACACGTTCGACTGATAAACAGAATGTCCACGTTCGTATAGCGTTTGATAACGCATTCGAACGGGATGAGACCTGATGCATGATACAATAAAATGCATGAACGTTCGAGTAGGCTTCGTAAACGCGTTCGAATGGTAAACAGAAGGTTCGCGTTCGTATAGTATTTAAGGACATGTTCGAACGGGACCAGACCTGATGCATGATAAAACAAAGAAAATACGTGCGCATTCGAGTAGCGTTAGTAAACACGTTCAAATGGTAAACAGAAGGTTCGCGTTCGTATAGCGTTCGAGAACGCGTTCGAATGGGACATGACCTGATGCATGATAAAACAAAGAAAACACATGCGCGTTCGAGTAGTGTTCGTAAACGCGTTCGAACGGTAAACATAAGGTTCGCATTCGTATAGCGTTCGAGAATGCGTTCGAACGGGACAAGACCTGATGCATGATAGACGATGCAACACATACATAGATAAACAAATCCACAATGTAGGACCTCGTGTGCTCGATGGAACACATTTCACATTCAATCGGGTGCACCTCGTCCGGCGTGGCAAAACATCGTGGAAAAGGTAGCCTTTTAGGCATTTCCCTCGAATATGGGACCTTTAATCCACCCTAGTTAGCCCATGCGCACAAGAATGCAATGCATGCGTAAATAAAGCAATGATATACAAAGGGTAAATGACATAATAAAAGGCGCGTCAAAACATCGTGGTAAAAGTAGCCTTCAGGCATTTCCCTCGAATAGAGGACCTTTAATCCACCCTAGTTAGCCCATGCGCATTATGTTACCATGCATATAAAATAAAGACAACAATAATATAGGACCCCGTATGCTCGATTAAACATATCTCACATTCAATCACACATACTCCGTCCGGCGCGGCAAAATATCATGGAAAATGTAGCCTTTTAGGCGTTTCCCTCAAATAGAGGACCTTTAATCCACCCTAGTTAGCCCATGTGCACTATATCATCATGCATAAATAAGCAACATGCAGAAAGTAATAGCATACTAACGAATAAATCATGTTTAAAAGATAAATAACCTGCTAGCAACCCAATCATGCTCGAATACAAGATTGGATGAAACAAAGTATGTGAATCTCTCAAGTGATACGTGGTATTGTATCCCGAGTGCAAACCGCAATACCGTCCATTCGGATTCGGCTATGGAATTTACGTCCGGGTTTCCATCTGATATACCACAAGAGAGAACACATATTCCATTCATCCAAGGACCACAACATATATCAACAAACGACTCTCATGTGAAGGAATTCTAATAAACAACAAAAAAAGATGAGAATAAATAAGAAGGGTGCCCTCAGGTCTGACCTCTTAGGTCATCTCTCGAAAGTGCGTTACACGGCCGTCGGAAGGGTTGATGCTCCGCAACTCCTCTGGTTCACTGGTCCACTGCTTCCTTTCGCTGTTTCGCTGCTTGGGGCTGCTATTTTTACTCCGTTTTACTGTTGTTTTCACTATATTTTCTGGTCAATGTTTTCCGTATTCGGTTGTTGTTTTTGGTGTATTTGGGCTGCTGTTTGGGTGTGATTTTTGGTGGTGTTATGGCGTGGTATGTGGACTGTTTCGGTGAGGTAAATGGGGTGAGTTTATGCGGCAATGGAGGGGGTCTTGAGGGATGAGTATTTGGCTATTGCAGGGAGAGGAGAAGAGAATTATTTGCTTTTTCCTTTTTTTGCCTTGGCTGTGAATGCTAAGTTTATTTCTTTTGTGTTTTTGTGAGAATGAGCTAGGTAGGCAAGGGTGCTAATGTTTTGCAGAATTTCTTGTGATTTGTATGTATGTGCTAGGGTGTGAAATGTTGGTTTAGGTTTCTTTTTATAGGCAAAGGCTAAGGTTTCTCTTGTTTGAATATGAATGAGATCAAGTAATTATGGGGGGAATATCCTAATTAGTGTCTCACAAGGAAAATATCTAGTCAATTGGGGACATGATATGGTTTGATTAGGAAAGTGATATATTTGATTTGTTTCATTTAGGTATGTGAATCATTTAATTTAGGGAGGATATTATTTTAATTTGTGACATGTGTTTTAAATGTTTTAATTATTTTTGGGTGGGTTTTGGTGGGCTAAATGGGCTTGGGCGTGAGGCTAGCAACAAAACCAGAAGTACCGACATTGTTCGAACGCCGATTCGAACGCTACACGAACGCCCGTAATCTGTTTGACTTTCTAACGTGTTCGCGAACGCAGCACGAACAAAAGCAGTGAACATGTGAATTGAATCCGATGACATACTTGTTCTGAATTTCCCCTTCCGACATTCGTTTCCCGCGACTTCCGTGACTTAAAAGTAGTGTCTCCAAATGAGACTCATCATAGGGACTTATATACAAAAATACAGTGCCTATAAAGGGTCAGTCTCTTCAAATAAGAGAACATCGAGACTCTTTTCTTGTATCAAATACAAGCGTTCAGGAGGTCTAGATACCCTTTGTGACCTACGAAGTATGTGTGTTGAAGGTTCTATATCTTCTTGAACTACAGGTTCCTCCTTTAGTTCGTTGGTTCCATGTTGTACTTCATCAAGTTCAACCTGTCTATGATCACCACCTTCAGCCAAAAAATATATTTCTAGAAATTTTGCGAAGCGAGCTATGAACACATTTCGATGCTCGGTGTCATAGAACAAATATCCTTTCGTATTAGAAGGATATCCAACAAACCTAAACTTCTACCCTCGAGGCAAAATCTTATTTTGCTGAGCCATCCTGACATAAGCAGGACACTCCCAAATCTTAATGTAACTAAGATTCGGTTTCCTACCGGTCTATATCTCATACGGAGTCGTAGGAACAGCCTTAGAAGGAATCTTTTTTAAAAGACGTGCGACAGTTAAAAAATCATAACCCCATAAATAATAGGGTAAATCTGTATAACTGAACATCGATCGGACCATATCCAATAAAGTCTGATTTCACCTTTATGACACTCCATTATGCTGCGGAGTACCGGGAGGAGTATATTGAGCAAGAATCCCATTCTCCTTTAAATAATCAGTGAATTCTGCACTCATATATTCACCGCCTCGATCAGATCGAAGGCATTTATTATATTGACCAGTTTATTAATCAACATCATTTCGGAATTCTTTAAACTTTTCAAAGGTTTCCGATTTATGTCTCATAAAATAGACATAATCGTACCGTGACAGATCATCGGTAAAGGTGACGAAGTAAGAAAAACCACTATGAGCTGTTTGACTTAAAGGACCACATACATCAGAATGTACGAGTTCCAATAAGTCAGTGGATCGGTGTCCAACACCCGAAAATGAGGCTTTTGTAATTTTAGCCCGAATACAAGATTCGCAAGTTGGATAAAGTTCAATGGTGAGATCATGTATCAAACCATTCTTAACCAATTGGGTTAAGCGTTTCACGCCTATATGACCTAACCGCATATGCCAGAGTTCAATATTATTTATATCAGATTTTTTAAGTTTGTTTATTCCAGTATTAAAGATATCTTGTGAGGTACGCAATATGTAATGACCATACTCGTTTGGACAACAAAGGATCTGAATATTATAACATATAAATACAAAGAACGATTCTTAATATTTACATTATAACCTTCAGTATCTAATACAAAAAGGGACATAATATTCGCCACACATCCAGACATAAAATAGTAGTCATTTAACAAAAGTCTCCCACTGGGTAAGGGAATCTCGCATATGCCCACTGCAACTGCATCTAGAAAGTCGCCACTCCCGAATCGCAACTGCATCTCCTCAGATTTCAGCCGTCTACTTCCTGTCAGTGCCTGCAATAGGACAAGCAGAATCCAAAATCCAATTAGATGTCATAGCTTCACAAGCCAATGAAATATCGATAATAGGAAAAATAAAAGTACCTGATGTCGATGCTTTTTCCTTTCTGATTTGTGCGAGATAGTCCGGGCAGTTGCGTTTCCAATGCCCGACTTTCTGGCAGTGGTGGCACTTATCTTCAGAAGCTCTCTTGGGCTTCGTCGTCTTACCTTACGGAGGAATATTGAAACTCTTCTTCTTCTTTCATTTTGTCTTCTTCTCATTCGACTTTGATTGGGAAGAAGCGGAAAGTGAAGTGGGTTTCGGAAGGCGAGTCAGAACTCTCTTCTTTAAATCTTCCTCTGCTGTGAGTAACATCCTATGCAACTCACGATAAGAACAGTGAATCCCATTCATGTTGAAGTACATTACGAACTGGCGATATGACGCCGAGAGTGAACCGAGAATGACACTACGACAAAGAGTTTCATTGAGAGGGAAATCTTGTCGCCTCTACTGCTCGATCAAATCGATCAAGTGAAGCACATGTGGGCTCACAGCCTGCCCCTCTTCAAGTTTATAATGGAACAGTTCCATCGAAACTCTATGAACCACGACCTGTTCCTGGTTCATGAACGATTCACGAAGTTGTGTCATCATGCTATATGCATCATGCATCTCAAAATAAGCCTTCTTAAGCTCAGAATAAAGAGAACTCAGGATGAATGATTTAACCCTTAAATCATCATCCTTCCATCGTTGGAAAGTCTCATGTTCCTCAGGAGATGCATCAGGTGATATAGCAAGCGGTAATGGACCTTCCAAAATATACCTCGGCTTCTCAGAATTGAGGACTATCCTCAAATCCATATCTCAATCCGTAAGTTCTCAGTGCCTTTTAGCTTGTTCGTATCAACCATACGAGCAAAAGGATTGGTTAGAGGTGCCGCCATCGCAAATCTATCAAATAGACAATGAATAAACGTTAAGCAGATAAGCAGATAAAAAGATAATAACAGTTTCAAATTATATCATAAAGCATTAACTAGATCATGAATTTTCAATCTAAAAATGCCCCTCCCACTATTTCATGCAATACTGTAATCCCCAATCAGAATACAAAACATGCGATAATCAAATCATAACATAATAGTGAAAGGTGGACCCCATGAATATATTTCAGCTCACAGCTTTGGTACGTTCTCGCCTACGTATATTCATTTAGGTAGACAACTCATTGTCGATCACTTAATAGTGACTCCTGCTACAGGTTGTTTTTCCAAGACAATAAAATCTAAAGGATATATGAATTTATCGACTTGTAATAATACGTCTTCCATTATTCATTTCGGTACCTTAACTGATCTACCAGCAAGTAAAAGAGTAGTTGAAGATGGTTTTAACTCGCCAATATTAAGTTGTTGGTAAACAAAAAATGGAAGCAAGTTGACATTAGCTCCAAGATCTAGCAATGGATGTTCAATTTTATGATTTCCAATAATACATGAAATAGTTGGACAACTAGGGTTTTTGTATTTTAATGTATTATCGGTTGAGAGAATGGAACTTACCTGTTCAACTAGAAAAGCTTTATTTCTTACCTGATGTTTCCTTTAAACAGTGCACAAGTCTTTCAGAAATTTGGCATAAGATGGTATATGTTTGATGGCATCTAACAAATGAATATTGATCTTCACATGTTTGAATATTTCATATATTTTTGGGGAATGGTTCAATTTCTTTATTTTTAATGCTTGAGGAAATGAAGGTGTGATATGATCCAGAATTGGCTTGGTTAGATTGGTGTATTTAGGCCATTTTGGTGGATTTGGAAGATTCCATGGGTTTTCAATCTTGGTCCATGCATGAGACTTTATATGAAGTCTTTATTATTGTTGGGGTTTTATAAGGAATATCAGGGTTAGCGCAGCGGAACGCGGAAAAACAATTTTTCCGATTTCAAAAAATTTTCTTGTATTAATTAAATAAATATTTATTTAATTAGCCAATACTTAAAATCTGAAATTTTAACCCAAGAAATCATATTTCTTATAATTACCAAATTACCCCAAAGTTTTGCAAATTAATTATTTTGATCATTAAAATGTCAAATACATATTTAATTGATTCCAAATCAATCCCAAAATAATTTATACAATTTGGAACATAAACTAGAAACTTTTCCAGAATTACGAAACTGCGCAGAACTTTCCAGAATTATGAAAATAGCCCATATTATTTATTAATTATAATTTGGCCCAATTTGTTCAAAACACATCAAGATCAAATCCAATCAATCCCAAATTTGACATACATCAAATATACATCAAATTATATCATATATATATGAAAAGCCTCAAAATTTGATTAGGTTAAAAATCCTAATTTAACAAATTACTCAAATTTCATAATTTACATTAAATTGACAAAATTCAATACTTTAATCATCCAATTACCACACCAATCAAGTCTCACCATAATGAAATTAATCAAGAACAATTCTAGGTTAATTATGAATATCTAATTAACTCTAAAATGACAACTTTAATTTTCAAATTAATTTATTATGCTTAATTACAACAATAAGTAAATAAATTAATCAAAGATGCTTAACATCCAACAAGCTTTAAACATAATCAGTTACAAAATAAAAGAGTAGAGACATCAAGTTAGCAACACAAATTGAAGCTAAGATAAATTGAAAGAATTTTCATGTAGAAATGAAAGTGAAATTACTTACAAAATTTCAAGTTTTTGTTTTGGTTTTTCTTTCTTTTCCAACAAATACTCTCAAATCTCTTTTGTAAAATATTGTGAAACTTTTCTAAGTATTAGAAAAATGAAACAAAACCATTTTATTTATTTCCCTCTCTTGGCCGATTTTTTAAGCAAAAATTAAACAACAAATTATTTATTTTTGTATCAATTTTATTGGCACACATTTGGGCTTAATTAAAGTAACACTTTAACTTTAATAAAGTTATCAAAAATGTGTTCCAATAATAACATGCCATTTCCAAAGAAATCATTACTTAAATATATTTATTTTATTAATTAATTTAATTATTTAACAATTAAATAATTAATATAAATATCTTAAATATATGTATTATATTTACATTAAATATCATAAATAAATATATTAATGATATAAGTTTAAATATCACAAACTGATATTTAATTAATGTGTATTTAATAATATCAAATATTAAATACAAATACACATTAATTCGGAAATGACTGTTATGTCCCGACCGCATGTATTTTTTCGTTTAACCATTAAATGAGTTATAAATAATCGTTATTATTCATAACAGTTGCCATAGTGCTCTACGAGTGTATTTCATTGGTGAGACTCTCTAGATTCAGGCATATCCGTCACGAAATCAAATTTTGTGTCCATAATTCACCCACCCGTAAATTATGATGAACACGGATAAACTCTATGAATCATACATGTCGAGGTCACTGCATACGTATAATCCCTCCGTCACAGGTATCCGGATTAATCCAGAGATATAGATACAAACGCCAAATCTCTATAGATGTAATCACGTCGACGTTTCTATTAGCAATCCCTCAAATAACACTTAGTACTGATTTCTACAGTGTACCACGAGCCCATGGATTTAACAGATTGCTAATTCCATATTGAATACATATGCTATGTACACAGAGCTGACGGATCATACCTATATACACACATGATATTCCGAGCATCAGTCCACACCCAACGAACAGACGGAGGTCTGATCTTAATAGATCGGTGACGTGACTGCCATCTAAGTGTGGATGATAACTCAGATATCCACAGTGGTATCTCAAGTCAAAGAATCACTATACTCACTTAACCCGAGAATATTCTTATTAACGTTGGTGTACCATCTATTAAGAATCTTCGGTGAGTCATTCAGTGTTTATCCGCTATAAACACCTACACGTTTATACGAGTCTCCAGGACTCATGGTTCACTAAGAAACCATTGGAATGCAAGATTCCAATATACGACATGTACCGGTCTCAACTGGTTTACTTTACTGACCAAGTAGTGTAAACCTTGACCGGGAACTATCTAAAAATGACAACGTCATGATACAACTCAATATCAGTTGCAACGCTTTTGCAATAGTATCATAACTAATCATTCTAAGGTCGGTTACGTCTTTACCATATTAAAGAAGAAGTTATATAATAGAAACTGCTCATTTTATTCATATGAAATATTACATAAGTATTTACAAGGAAATACATAATAAAATTGGCACTCAGAGCACCAAACCTAACAATTATGTATAAGGCATGTATGGAATGGGTCTTGGTCGTGCGTGAGCTTCCTTGATTGATTTTCGGCTTTATTTCGGAATGGTGCATAGTTGTGACGGGATTTGCACAGTCTTTGTATTTTGGCCATAACTGTCTCATCCAAAGTTCGATTTTGGTGATTCAAGTTGAATTGGAAAGAGAAATTGTGGATCTAAAACTTTGTAGTTTACGTCAAAGTCTAATTCGGAATCCTTCTTGGTCAAAATGAGGACGCAAGTTATCTATACAACGTTTATATTTTATTTTTTTTAAGGTTATGTGATGTTTTAGTGTTGGGCTGAACTTTAATTAAATTAGAAATCCCATGCACGAATTTTAAAGTATTTTATGTGTTATTGGGTTTATTTTACTAGTGTTTTATTATATTTGGGTAGAATTAGAGTTTGCCACCTATTTAAAGGGCCATTATTCATTGTAATTGAGAATTAATTAAGAACATATTTTTTACAAAATAAAGTGACTTGTGTCATCTTGAGGGAGTGGATTCTTCCTTGATTCTACGGAACAAAAGCTTATCAACGTGCGGCAAGCATTGTGGCGTTGTATCACTGTTCAAGATTCTCCAAAGAAATAAAGAAAGATTCTTAAGGGCAAGGTTCCTTAAGGGTTGAACTTGGTCTTAGAAGGATTTTGTTCTTACAAAAAATCAATATTCGCGGTTCTTGGGGCTTAGAGCACGTGGAGGGGTTTTCTTGGCTTGTTCCAGGCAGATTCTTATCATTTGGTATCAGAGCTTAGGGTTCCAAGGTCAAGATTTTCTATCGTTTTATGAAGTCTTTATATTTCTTTTTTTCATCTTTTCTAATTTCATTTTTTATTTTATTTTCTTTGTGTTTTTCATGTTTATGACTGCATCTTGGATGTAATAATAATGTTATTTCATGGTAATAGCATATATGATTCAATTCTTGGAGTTTTGAGTTAATTAGGGTCGAAATTGTATGTAATTTTCGGATCAGTTCGGTCAGAATATTTCAACCTCGCACTGAATTTAAAAGGGCTGTAACTTTTGATCTACAGATATTTACGAGACCCATAATATATCGATTTGCATGTACTTGACGAGATCTAGTCAATAATACATAGTTGAAAGCTGCATATTCTCATATCAGGTCTCGATTTCTGGTCCAAATATTAGTTACGGGATTTGAGTCAGTTCAGTTTCTGGTTTCTAATTAGTTCTGAATCAGTTTGTTTGTTTAATTTGCATGCATAATTAGGGTTTAGAGAGTCACTAGAGTTATTATAAAAAAAAAATTTCAAATTTTTGCAAGAGAAATAAGAAAAGTTTGATCAATTACCTTGTGTGTTAAGTTGTGCTAGGGATTGCCTTAGTGTTCCTTAATCGAAAAGGAAATTATTGATTGAATTTATTATTGATTTTTAAATATGAATTTTTTTATTTTTTTTTCAGTCTCCTGTGATCTTTTTAATTTTTTTAGTCTTATTTAAAGTCTTGTCTTTGTCTTTATCATTTTTTTTAGTCTTTCTTCATTCTTAAGTTTCTTTTGTCAAGATGCCAACTGTGTTGGTTGATATTATGAGGTAGCCAAGAGATAATATCTTTCATACTAGAGTATTTGTGAAAGATGAGGTGTGTAGTGTGATTATTGATGGGGAACATTAGGCTAATTTAGTTAGTACCAGTCTCGTGGAGAAATTGAGGTTGTCATTGCGAAACCATCATAAGCCTTATATGTTACAAGGTTTGCCTAATTGTGATGAGGTCAAGGTGGAGTATCAAGTCATGATTGCATTTACTACTAGGAGGTTTCATGATGAGATATTATGTGATGTGGTACCTATGCTTGATTGTCACGTATTGTTGGGTGGTTCATGGAAGTATGATAGGCAAGTCTGGCATCATGTTGAGAAGAATAGGTACATTTATGTCACGGAGCAGAGGTCAGTGATTCTTTCTCTTTTAACACCACAACACGCCTATAAAGATCAATTAATAATGAAGAGGAGAAGTGAGGTTGAAAAGAGGAAAAAAAGAAAGAGATGTCCAGTGCTTAGAAAATAAACTTGCTAGTGATATTGTGAATGTAAAAGAAGAAAATATGGGCATGATAGTGAGTGAGCAAGTAGTGAAGAGTGAGTGTGATGCTGAAGTTATTTCTATTACTGAAGTGGATGACATAGCTATTGTCGGTGATGATAAATTTGAAGCTCAATGCATGGCTAAATGTATTGATGAAACTACATGTGTAGTCGAATGTGTGGAGAGTTTTAAACATGCAAATACGAGTAGTGAGTCGGGTAAACATGTGTGAGAGTTTTGTGAGTGTTAAGCGTGTAGAATTTGTTGTGAATGAGATTGAGAATATGAACTTAATTAGGAATCTCATTGGGGTAGTGAATGCAATGAAAATAGATTTTGAGGAAGAGTATGGGCAAGAGAGAATAGTAGGCAAGCATTATTGAACTAACATTGACACATCTCTTGATGAGAACCTACCTGGAGCGGAGCCAGACAAACCCACACAAGATTGAAATTGTTCCCAAGAAATACCAAGACAGTTCGGATAAAAACTATAAACCTCTGAAGAACAAGCAACAGAAACCTAGAGTGCTAATAGGGGCGCCACAAAGGGTTAACGGTCCTTTGATAAGCCAAAACCAGTGAGAATAAATTGAGGATCTCAATGCTCACGAATTGATAAAATATTTTATTGAAAAGAGAGTTGTAAAACATAACCAAAGAGTTAGCCTTTTATAAGGAGGCTACAACCAAAACCCTAACCCACAAGGATAAAACGAAACTACCCACACACCAACAGACGTGTATCCTAAAACTAAGCTAAGCTATCCCTACGTGCAAACCCTTGCACGCTTAACCTAATTCCCAAAAATAAAATAATAATCTAAAGAAAATAGTCAAACGTAAATAACGGGCCGAAATAAAACAAAAGTCAAGCCCTAAATAAAAGAATAACTAATGCCAAATAACTATAATAGAATAGGCCTAAGTAACTCGTTGCTCCGTGGCCTGAATAAGATTCACCATCTTGGGTTCGTCCAGCATCAAGCCCATACTCAATGAAGTAGAAGTACATGAATAGTCAGATACCATCTTCTGTATGAATCCATGCATAGCTTCATGGATCTTCTTAGCTCGAGACCTCGTGATTGGACCTTCTGGAACTTGTACTGTGGTGGTCCGTCCATCATGGGCTACATCATGGGTGGCTACATCCTGGGCCTCATCATTCCCCCTCCCCTCGAAAAGATTCGACCTCGAATCTGCATCAAACAAAGAAAGATCAGAAATATTAAATGACGCATAAACATTATACTCACCTGGCAAATCTACTTTGTCGGCATTGTCATTGATTTTCTCAAGAATCTGACACGGGCCATCGCCTCTGGGTTGGAGTTTAGATTTTCGTTGCTTTGGGAAGCGCTATTTTTGCATGTGTACCCAAACCCAATCACCGGGTTCGAAAGAGACATGATGACTACCCTTATTGGCATGCGAGGCATATTGTTCATTCTTCTTCTCAATGTGTTTTTGGCTTTCTCATGTATGGACTTGACGAAGTCGGTCTTGTGCTTACCATCCAGGCTCACCCTCTCATCAACGGGGAAGGGAATAAATCCAGAGGTGTTAGTGTGTTAAATCCATACACAATTTCAAAAGGAGAATAAGAAGTAGTGGAATGAATACTACGATTATAAGAAAACTCAATGAAAGGTAAACATTCATCCCATGTCTTCAAATTCTTAGAAATGATAGTACGTAATAGTTGGGACAAGGTCATGTTAATAACTTCAGTTTGACCGTCAGTCTGTGGGTGACAAGTGGTGGAAAATAACAGTTTAGTTCCCAGCCTACCCTATAAAATTTTCCAAAAATGACTTAAAAACTTCACATACATGTCCGATACTATGCTCCGAGGTACTCCATGTAAGCGAACAAGCTCACAAAAAAATAAGTCAGCAATATGTGTGGCATCATCTGATTTGTGACATGCAATAAAGTGTGCCATCTTGCTAAAATGATCAACTACAACAAAAATAGAGTCTCGGCCCTTACTAGATCTAGGTAATCCTAAAACAAAGTCCATGGAAATATCTACCCACGGTGTCTGAGGAACAGGTAAAGGTGTATAAAGCCCAAGTGGTTGAACTTTAGATTTTGCTTTCCTACAAGTAATGCAACCAGTACAAATGCGTATGACATGCTTCTTCATTTTAGGCCAATAAAAATGTTCATGCAAGATATCCAATGTTTTCGTAACACCAAAATGACCCATAAGACCCCCACTATGTGCTTCACGGACCAATAATTCACGCATAGAACAACTAGGCACACATAATTTATTCTCTTTAAATAAAAAATCATATTGTCTGTAAAATTTACCATAAACACCTTTGTCACATGCAATGTAGATCTCAGAGAAGTCATGATCACTTGTATACAAATCTTTGATAAAGTCAAAACAAAGAAACTTAGAACTCAAGGATGTAAGTAAAACATACATGCGTGAAAGTGCATCAGCAACCACATTCTCCTTACCTTGCTTATATCGAATGACATATGGGAAGGTCTCCACGAACTCCATCCATTTTGCATGTCGTTTGTTAAGTTTTCCTTGACTCTTGATATACCGCAGAGATTCATGGTCAATGTGAATCATGAACTCTTTTGGCCAGAGGTAATGATGCCAAGTTTCCAGCGCTCTGACTAGGGCATAAAACTCATTGTCGTAGGTTGGGCAACGCAGCGCTGCACCGTTGAGCTTTTCACTGAAGAAAGCTATAGGACGTCGTTCCTGCATAAGTACTGCCCCAATATCGACACCTGAAGCATCACACTCAATCTCGAAAGTTTGGTTAAAGTTAGGTAAGGTTAAAACATGAGTAGAACATAATCGATCTTTAAGAAGTTTAAAGGAATTCTCTTGTTCCTCCCCCCAATGGAAACCATTATTTTTCTTTACGACTTCAGTAAGTTTTGCAGCGATAGTGCTAAAGTCTTTTACAAACCTCCTATAGAAACTGGCTAGTCCATGGAAACTCCTAACCTCAGTGATGCTCTTAGGTTTAGGCCACTCACGAATGGCCTTGACCTTGTTTTCATCAACCTCAATGCCTTGAGCACTAATGACATACCCTAGAAATATCACTTTTTCCATGCAAAAAATCACATTTTTTAAGGTTAGCATACAATAATTCTTTCCTCAAAACATCAAACACAACTTGCACATGTCCTACATGCTCTTCTAAATTCTTGTTGTACACTAAAATATCATCAAAATATATGACTACAAATTTACCCAAAAAGGCATGTAAAACATGATTCATTAGACGCATAAAGTTGCTGGGGGCATTTGTAAGCCCAAATGGTATCACAAGCCACTCATATAACCCATATTTTGTTTTAAAGGTAGTCTTCCATTCATCCCTTTCCCGCATCCTAATTTGATGATACCCACTTTTAAGGTCAATTTTTGAAAAAAATACAAGAGCCATATAATTCATCCAACATATCATCTAATCTAGTGAGAGGGTGGCGATACTTTACAGTGATATTGTTGACTGCTCGACAATCCACGCACATTCTCCATGTACCATCTTTCTTTGGGACTAACAGGACTGGAACTGCGCACGGACTCATGCTCTCTCGTACGGGTACCCTTTGCTCATCAACTCCACCACTTGCTTTTGGAGCTCCTTAGTTTCCTCAGGGTTGCTGTTGTAAGCTGGTCGGTTAGGAATGACGCAAGTTATTCATAAAGCTTTATATTTTATATTTTTTAAGGTTATGTGATGTTTTAGTGTTGTGCTGAACTTTAATTAAATTAGAAAGCCCATGTACGAAATTTTAAAGTATTTTATGTATTATTGGATTTATTTTACTAGGGTTTTATTATATTTGGGTAGAATTAGGGTTAGCCACCTATTTAAAATGGCATTATTCATTGTAATTGAGAATTAATTAAGAACATATTTTTTACAAAATAAAATGACTTGTGTCATCTTGAGGGAGTGGATTTTTCCTTGGTTCTACGAAACAAAAGCTTATCAACATGTGGCAAGCATTGTGGTGCTTTATTACTGTTCAAGATTCTCCAAAGAAATAAAGAAAGGTTCTTAAGGGCAAGGTTCCTTAAGGGTTGGACTTGATCTTGGAAGGATTTTGTTCTTACAAAAAATAAAGATTCGCGGTTCTTGAGGCTTAGAGCACGTGGATGGGTTTGTTTGGCTTATTCCAGGCAGGTTCTTATCAAAGTACGTGTGAAAAATCGTTATTCTCAACAATAGATGTTGTGTCATCAATCCCTTCCAAGGAAAGATGGTATATGTTTGATGGCATCTAACAAAGGAATATTGATCTTCACATGTTTGAATATTTCATATATTTTTGGGTAATGATTCAATTTCTTTGTTTTCAATGCTTGAGGAAATGAATGTGCGTGTGAAAAAATGTCATTATCAACGATAGATGTTGTTTCATCAACCCCTTCCAACGATATTATTGCTTTGCAGGAGTTCCGAAAACCTAGATTTTGTCGTTTAAAAGCTTGTTTCCCTTTGGTATATAGGATGAAAACACAAAAATATAAATTCCATCGTCGATTTCGAATAGACGATAGTATGGTATATATTCGGGATACAACTCCACGTACCCCTAGAAAATAGTTATGAAAACCTTTGAAAGGCCAGTTTTACAGAATTCGCTTATATTATTACCATGTTGTTTCTAGCATGTTACTATAACAATGTATGTTTCTGCATCACGTAGAATGTCCGGTCAGACTCATGGTATATCCGACCAGACGTTTAACATGTGAAACAATATCCGGTTGGGCTTCCCCGAATCCATACTAGTGAGACATGCACCCATTCTGTTTATTTATTATTTTATTACAGTTGTTCTGCCTTATAGTTCTTTTTATTACTACTATGCCATTATTGCTTTATTAATACTGTTAGTTGTGTATGATTCTATATTTTCTAACTTTCTAGCTTATAAAAATATCGGACCAGATATGTGATATGTCCGTCCGAACATAAATAACATAAAGAATGTATGGCCATGCTTATTCGAAGCCAGACCGGTGAGACATTTTCCATATCTTGTTTAATTACTGTTTGTTTACTTTTGCCTATATTTTATAGCCATTTTATTATTGTTATGTTATCACTGCTTAGTTAATATTATTATTTCTGCATATGTTTCTGCATTTCTTTATCTTCTGGTTTGCAAATAATATCCGACCAGACATGCAATATCTCTAGCCAGATATTAATGACATGAAAAATCTATGGCCAGGCTTCTTCGAAGTCAGGCCAGTGAGATATGTATTCGGATATATTTAATTAGTATTTTACCATGATTTTAATAATTTTCGAACGTTTGTTTATTAATTATGCTTCTAAATTTCCTTTGTTATTAATAAATGCGCTATTGTATATTTTAAATTGTTATTGCGTGATATTGAATTTTAAAGACATATTGATACCTTTTTTAAACATGAGAATTATACTGACATCAGTAAAGGACTATTCTGAACCCAAATAGGTTTAAGGTTGGCCCTTGCAAGAGGTGAAGTGCGGCCTTAAATCATTCCCAATATTTTATTCTGGGTGACGACTCATTCATTCTCCAGTTAGTCCCCTGTGGGTTATCCGTACTCTTTAAGGATTGCGAGCCCAATAGTGTCATGGTCGCCGACATCATAGGCATAGTAGTAAACCCATATTCTCTCTTACAGATGGCGACTTCACTAGGGATAGAGAATCAGCCCTAAAAAAATGCCTTGTAGTATTCATGACAAGATTGAGGTTAACCATGTCTTCAATCTTTTGCACATTTCTAAACCCCGATGGCATTACATACCGAGAAATCACTTTCACTCAAGACGATGGATCGTTATGTGATGATAACCATCACTTGTTGGCACGTACCTTCGGGTATAAAAAAGGTGCGTTCATGGGTCGATTGAACCCTTGGGTGGGGAGACCTAATCATGAACAAACCTTCACCAATGAGAGCCTAAGCCTAAACCATGGATAAAGCCCACATGTAAACCCAATAGTTGTTTCCCTATAGGAATGAGCCTCCCTAATGCATGTCTTTGATCCCTAGCCATTTCAAGTCATTTAACCCTTTTACCACGAAATACAAACTTATTGGGTCTTTCATTGGGACAAATTACGTTTCATGATAATGTGGTTAAATACTTTGAAATATCAACCGGCCAAATTATATGTAAACCTTGCTGGGCCTAGAATATTTTATTATGGTCCACATATGTTAAAAACATGAGTTCAATACCTTTACTGGCTTTCATCCAGAAGGGTACGCCATGTTTTGGCCCATTTGGGTGTTCTTAAATATTTCAAAGCCCACATTGATGATCGTGATTACTAAAATTCCAATTTGTCACTTTTAAACAATGGCTCAATCCTCATAATGGGCTTAGTCATTTGTAAATGGGCAACCTTTGTCATTTAACGATGAAAAAGAACCAAAGTAGCCAAAGTTTACCCTTTAGTATAGGAGAGAACGAGTTTGTGTACCTCATGTTGGCACATAAGCTAAGCCAAACCTAGGAGAGATATTGGAATTACCACGTGTGTGAGAGGAATAATTTTTAAGTCGGTATGTGAATCAATTTTCAAATTACTCAGGAAGTATCAGCCGGTAAAATGGAACAAATAGTGCCAAGAGGCCCTTGAGAAAATTAAGAAGCACTCGACCAACGCGCCAGTCTTGAAGCCTTTGAAACTTGGTAAACCTTTAGTCTTGTACCTGGTTGTAGGAACCGATTTCCTAGCGCAGCAGAAGTGGCTTAGGCACCGAGATCGACCTTGAAAAATTTTCTGCTCTTTTCATCTTCTTGGCCGAACTGTCAACCCTTTTTGTTTTTGTTCTTCAACTTCTCAAGAGAAAAACAAAAGACAAAATGTGGCTAGGGTTCAGAGAATGAGATGCCTAAGAAGAAAACACATTTTCCTTTTTATAGTTAGAGTTTTGGAGTCATTAAACTTGTAACAAAATTACAAAACTCTCATTACACACCATTTGAAATTCGGCCATCATGATTTTGTAACAACAAATTGATAATTTAATATTTATATTATATATATTAAAAACTTTATATTAAAAATAATTTATTGCCAAATATAATATATATATTAAATTATCTTTTATAATTTAATATTTACATACTTTTTAAAAACTAAAGAGATTATCTCATAATCCTTTGTATTGGAAAAAATTTATATTAAAAATAATTTAAAGTTTCAAGTGTGACACAAATTATTAATCATATTAATAATAACATATATATATGTGTGAGAATATAATTGAACTATCCAATTATATTTAATTTGCTACAGTATATCAAGCTAGCACGGGGACCAAACAGACCTATGGTTTCAAGCTCCAATAATATCGGAATATTAATTAAACTCTTAATTAAATATTCTGAATTACTAACTTCAGGTTATTCTACTAAAAACCTGAAGCTGCACTTTCGTTACCGTAGATAGATAATATAAGTCGATCTACGTCAGTGTCCATCGATATAGTCATTACATACGGATTGGCCATTCATGAGTATCTCATAATTAGAGTCGGATCATAATGTCTGTTATACCCCTCTAATTATTTTTACCTCAAGTACTATTGATTCTCTAATGAACGATTTATTCATAACCATTATGAATATTAATCTTTCTATTTGGAATAGAAAGACTTGATGGCTCTAATTGTTCAAGTACTGAATCAACCTTTAAGAAAAATACTAATATACTTCTCACAAGAAGGGGTGAACTTCATATCTATGTAAAATGTCTTCAGCTACACACCAAACCATGTCCCTAAAGTACGTATCTATTGGTTGGGATTGTTACACCAATCACAACTTTGTAAATCAAAGGACATAGTCTGCCATGCAGAAGTTTGCAGTACACTTAAGATTCAGATCAATCCATATATGACCATCAAGTATATTGAAATGAATTTCTTTATTTAACGGATATTATAATAAACTAATTTCTATATGGGTCCAGTCCTATATGATCACATCATATGAGATGCCTCCATTCTCATGTCACCACATGGACGATCTCGGATCAAAGTCGCCATATAATTAAAGAATTGACCGAAGCTATAGATAAACCACAAATAAATTACCCGTTTTGTTTGCACTATATGAACTATTTTAGATTACTAACTTCAGACATAAATTATCTTGTGTATGATACTCATACACTAAGTCTGAAGGCACATGAATAATCAAGGGTAAACAAGATAATTTGCAATATGTAATTTAAATCAAACATTTGATAAATGAATAATGCATCTTTTATTTCTTAACAATATTTATGTTTACATTATATAAAGCTCTTGGGCATCTATCTCAACAATCTCTCACTTGCACTAGAGCAAATGGGACAGGTCACGTAATCCTAGACCCTTTAGATGACTTTCAAACACTTTAGCCGATAAGGTCTTTGTAAACGGACCAGCCAGATTCTCTGCGGATGCAATCTTCATGACAGAAATCAATCCTCTCTACACTATCTCTTTGATGAGATGATAATTTCTCTCTATATGTTTTCCCCTTTTGTGGCTTCTTGGTTCATTGAAATTCGCCATTACACCACTATTATTACAATAAAATGTGAGTGGTTTATCCATATCTGGAACAACCTCCAGATCTCCCAAGAATTTCCAGAGCCATACTGCTTCCTTAGCTGTTTCGCAAACTGCTACATTCTCAGCCGCCATGGTAGAGTCAGCAATAAAAGTTTTTTTATGCTCTTCCACACAATGGCCCCACTACCTAGGTAAACACTGATCTAGATATTGATTTCCTAGAATCGACATCTGTCTAAAAATCAGAGTTTGTATACCCTCTGAGGATCATATCCTTTCCAGAATATACAAGCATATAATTTCTCATTCTGTTAAAATACTTGAGAATATGTTTCACAGCCACACAATGATCTAATCCTGGGTTAGACTGAAACCTACTGACTACTCCCACTGTAAAAGAGAAGTCTGGTCTCATGCATAACATAACATACATGAGACTACCAAATACTGAGGCATATTAGATATGTCTCATTTCACCAACTCATTGAGGTGTCTTAGGAGACTATTTCCTTTGACAAATGAATTCCATATCGATAAGGCAAATTGCCTTTCTTGGAATTCTGCAACCCAAATTGTAAAAAATCTTGTCAATATAGGATGCATGAGACATAGCTAACAATCATCTCTTGCGATCCCGAAGAATCTGGATCTCAAGTACATAACTAGTAACTGCCAAATCTTTCATTTGGAATTGGTTAGCTAGCCAGGTTTTCATGTCTGATAATATTTTATATTATTCCCAATGAGTAAAATATCATCGACGTATAAAATGAGAAAAACCATATTCCCGTCAATAACGCACTTGTATACACAAGACTCATCGACATTCTGCTCAAAATTATAAGATTTGATCATGGTATCAAATCTTATGTTCCATGATCGTGATGCCTGTTTATACCTTTGCAGCTTGCAAACCTTTTGCTCTTGACCTTGGGCTATGAACCCATCTGGTTGTACCATAAGATACACCTATCAAGATTGCCATTCAAGAATGCATTCTTGACGTCCATTTCCCAAATCTCATAGCCATAATATGCGACAATAAAAAGAAGAGTGCGAATGGATTTAAGTATGGCTACTGGCAAGAAAGTCTCCTTATAGTCAACTCCTTCTTTCTAGGTATAACCCTTGGCCAGTAGCCTAGCCTTGAAGGTCTGTACCTTCTCATATGCTCTCTTCTTTCTCTTATAGATCCACTTGCAACCTTTGGGTTTTACCCCATTAGGTTGGTCTATAAGTTCCCAAACTGAGTTGGAGTACATCGACTCAATCTTGAGGTTCATGGCTTTGAGCCATTCCTCTTTATCAAAATCATCCATTGCACTATGATAGGTCAATGAAATCTACACCATCACTAGATGCGACAACTTGTGTCTATCCAACTCCTAGATAGCGATTAGGTTGTCGTACAACCCTCCAACTGCGTCTAGGTGACACATCATTCTGACATACTTACATCTGACGCTCATGTGTCGAATGTGCTATATTTCTGTCAACTATTGTTGACGACGATGTGCTAGTCGAACCAACAAGTAAATCCTCGAGAAAAAATTTACTTCCAGGTTTGAACTCCCTCATATAGTCATCCTCAAGAAATATTATATTTGTCGACACAAACACTTTGTTATCTTCCGAACTATAAAAGAACCTACCCCGAGTCTCCTTATGATAGCCTATAAATAGTCACACTTGTGAACGTGGCTCTAACTTAGTAATCTTATTCTTCAGCACATGTGCTGGACACCCACATATGCGGAAATGCAGTAAACTAGCTTTACGCCAACTCCATAACTCTAAGGGTGTCTTTGGAAAAGACTTAGATGGAACTACATTAAGGATATATATTGATGTTCACAATGCATATCCCTAGAATGAACTAGGCAATGAAGTGTAACTAAGCATTGATCTTATCATATCTAGTAGGGTTCGATTTCTCCTCTCTGCAACACCATCCTGCTATGGTGTTCCAGGTGCTGTGAGTTAGGATATTATCCCAGAATCAACTAAGAATTCCTCGAAATATCTATCTAAGTATTCTCTTCCACGATCTGATCGTAGATTTTTGACCGTCTTACCTAATTGGTTCTCGACCTCAGCACGACTCTTTGAACTTTTCAAAAGTATATGACTTATGCTGCATTAGATAAACATACTCATATCTAGAATAATCGTCAATAAATGTGACGAAGTATTCACAACCTCCTCGGGCTCTTACATTCATCAGTCCGCAAACTTCCGAATGTATTAGCTCAAATAGTTGACTGGATTTTGCACCTTTTCCTGTAAAAGGTCTATTGGTCATATTTCCTTCTAGACAAGATTCACATATTAGTAAAATTCCAAGCTTTAAATGGTTTAAAAGTCTGTTCTTTATCAATCTATTTATCAGGTCAAGGCTAATATGACCAAGTCTAAGATGTCACAGATATGTGTCATCATGAGAAATATTTTATTGTTTTGTTTTAGGTTTTTCAACCTTAAACATTTCAGTGTTGAGTAGTGAATTATGTGTTACAGCCTTAACACATATAAATAATTTTCAGAGTTTACTGTGCATATAATTATTCCATTTCTAATAATAATAACCAAATTATTATTAAATGAAATAGAAAATCATCATCCAAAAGTTTAGAAATAGAAATCAAATTCCTGCAAAAACCATGAATAAATAACACATTATTTAAAGAAAAATAACTATTATTTAAAAAATTTAAACTAGAAACTCTCACTGCTCTTGCTGAAATGGCATTCCCTGTTCCGACCCTCATGGTATAAGCACCTTTAGCAAGGTCATTCCATGAATGAAGTAGCTACAAAGAAGAACAAACATGGTTAGTGACTCCAGAATCAAAAATCCATGCAGATTTATCATTCTCCACTAAAAGAGATTCGATGACAAGTAAATCGTATTTACATGTGGCCTCTTCTCTTTCAGCTCAGCAAGGTATTTAGGACGGTTTCTTTTCCAATGGCTATCCTTGTTGCAATGGAAACACTTTCCTTAGGGTTCGGCATCCTTTGAGCTTCTCTTATTCTTCTTTATAGGCTTTGTCTTAGCCTTCCCAATGTCTTTCACTACAAGAAAAAAGGCCTTTACTGACACTAAGGTTAGTGACACTAGGCTAAAAGTGTCAGAAACGACGTGTAAATGGGCCTATTTCCGTGTTTTTCACTTAAATATCAATAATTACTGACACTATGGTA